>OZ022241.1:17108469-17323469 GCA_963978895.1 Erpobdella octoculata | reverse complement strand
ACAAAAGCGCGTCGCGCTTGAAATTGAAATTGAAATTAATCCCAAATGAGCGGATAGGGAGTGGGAGAGCGAGCGGAAACAGGAACTGGAGGATGAGCGGGAACAGAAAAGCAACCGAGAAAAAAAAGCGACCGGGAACGAAAAAGCAAGAGGGAGTGGGAAAACGACCGGGAGCGGGAAAGCGACCAAGAAGTAGAAAGCGACTGGGAACGGGAAAGCAATTGGGAGCGGAAGAGCAAGCGGGGAAGGAAACGGGAGCGAGAGAAAAACGATAGAAAAACCTCTAAAAACCCCGGGCAACGCCGGGTATCCAGCTAGTATTTTATAAACTAAAATTCATATATTCAGTCAAAACAAAATTTTTTTACTTAATATTTCTTCTTTGTCTCATCACTAGTTTGATTAACACTTCATGTCATGAAACTAAAAATTTTCCCTCTAAGTTTCTTCACTTCAGAATGGCACATTTGATAAACATTTTATTTTGGAAATTTCCAATGTATGAAAATTTTGATTCATTTGCTTGCATACTGGTAAATCCCTCGGTACATATCTTGAAGATGTTCCTTGCGTGATCAAGTCTCCTTTTTTTGTCTCATTCTTTTCCAAGCATCTTTTTTCATTATATCCTTTCTTTCTTTCTTTCCACCTCTCCTCTCTCTCTCTCTCTCTCTCTCTCTCTCTCTCTTTCTTTTTCTCTCTTTCTTGTTTTCTTCAATTTCTGATCTCTCTTTTATGGTTATTTTGTTCGTCTCTATTTTTTTCATTTCACATTCCTTCTCATCTCATCTCCATCCGCAACATCTTCCTCTTCGTCTAAAACAAACTTTGCGTGTCGATTAGAAAATTAAAGACGGCTCTTTGCCGCCGGTTCGAGGAAATTAGATAAGAAAAAGTGTTTGAGTGAGTGTATGGGTCTGTGTGTGTATGTGTGTTTGAGTAAGTGTATGTGTGTGTGAGTAAGTGTATATGTGTGTGAGTAAGTGGTGTGTGTGTGTGTGACTAAGTGTATGTGTGTGCGTGAGTAAGTGTATGTGTGTGTGTGAGTAAGTGTATGTGTGTGCGTGAGTAAGTGTATGTGTGTGTATGTGATGCGACGTGCCTTACACATTAACAAAACATTGGTCAAATGTGAATTGAACACGTGTGGATGTTTTCCCTGCAATCTCATCTTTGAATATTCACAGAAGCGTCGATCCCCGACACAAACAAATTCTCAGCTATTTTCACAAGAAAGAAAGAGAGAGTTCACTCTTTTTTTAGCTGTCCCATCCATCCATCAATGATCGAAGGTGTCAGGTGCCAAGATCAACAGGTCTCTACGTTAGCTACAACAGTGCTTTGCTGAAACAAGATCTGTTTGTAGGACTTTTGTGTATTTCTGTTTGTTGTTTTTTCGGTTGTCTGCTTAGGCGCAATGTTGTAGTCAATGTTTAACCAAATTCCTTATTAGTAGTAGACCTGAAATTTTACAGCATGGTCCTAAAATGGATTAGTTATTTTTTGCATGTCTATTTGCTTGTTTTCAATGTAATGATTAAGCAATAAAATGTCATTTATTTTATTCTAGGTATTTTTCTCTTAAAAATGTTAAATTTAAAGACGCAAAACCAGTTACGATTTTACCGGCAAGACAATTTTCATAAAAATAAAAGGCCCTAATTTTTATTTCGCTATAAACCAAACAATTCTAGCATATATTATAGTTATTTTAAGCTTTTTACTAACCAATGACGGCAGTGAGTTGAAATAGTTGTTTTAAATAGTTGTTTGAAAGTTTTAATAATTGTATGGCAAAACTTTTTATATCTGAACAAACATTGAAAAAAAACCTGGTATAATAAATAAAATATAGCCACCTTTTAGTTATACTAGATTTTTCCTTTACTCTTCTTTAAGATAAAATGAATTGAATTTGAATTTGTTTATTGTCAGAACCAAAAATATAAAACGTCTATAGAGTCTAGCAATAAAAAATTAGAAAGTCTAAAAGTTATATTTTTGATGAAGAGGAGCTACATCAGGCTCCTCTATACTGACATAATCAATATCACATTAAATAGTTACAAACCTACCGGCAAAGTTGTAGTTTATTATCATAGTTATTTTAGAAAAACAAATAATCTCAATTTTAAATTAAATTAAATTAAAAAACTTTTAAAAACACACTTTTAATTTGAAATGCACTAAGAAGGATGACATATACAACCTTTCTGCTATCTGAAAATATCTTCTAAATAGTTTGACAAAAAATAAAAATGTGGGAAGTTTGTTTTATATAAACTCTGTCATTCATAAAAGCATATAAAATAAACGTTTCACACCTTTGAAATTTTGTCAGACTATTTAAAAGATATAATCGGATAACGGAAAACAAATTACCTACTTTTTCTTTTTAGTGCATTTTGAAGTAAACGTGTGTCTTTAAAAGTTTTTATTTTTTTATTTTATTCCGATAGTCCTTGAAAAATTATATATTTCTTATATAAACTTATGTAAGTTTTCTCACCTAAAAAACTTAGGTGAAGCTAGCAAGACTAATTTGACTTTGAACGATATAACTGCCTTAATTCCATTTCAATTCTTTTTATTAGAATAATTAAATATAAAATCAAGACAACAGGAAACAGTTAAATCCTAAATTAAAAAAGATTGAAATCTTAAATTGCAGTTCACGAAACTTCAACGAGAACCACGACAGTTATTTATTTACTATGGAATAATTGCCGTACACAAACTAAACCCAAGCGTGACGACGGGATAAAACAATAACAAATTTCAAAGTATTTTATTTTTATTAATTAATTTAAATATTATCATCAAAAACTAATACACATACAAAATTTCAGTCTAATTTCAAAACGGGAAGTGCCTACGTGAAAACCCGATTACAAGATTAACAGCTAACGTACTCCATGACGAAACTAAGAAAAAAGTGTACCTATACAAATCAGGGGCGCAGCCAGAAATTTTTTTCGGGGGGCCCGGGAGAAAAACTGATTTGTAAGGAGTTTTACTGAGAAATTTACAACCCACAAAAGTAAAGGTTTAACAGCAGTTTCAGCAATAATTAGTAATAACAAACCATAAAACCTTTAATTTAGAACATTAAATTACAATATGAGATTCAGCCGACGTATTTTCGGCAAAAAATGTCGATGACTGTTTTTTCATTAATGTAAAGGTCGCCATTGATAGTCATCTCGGCAAATTCATTCAGCCTTGTCTGGCCCATTGTACTGCGTAGATAAGATTTGGGTCTGCCCATGGGTAGATGGAATATTGACAATGTTGAAGATCATCAACTGCGGGATGTGGCCGTTCTGCCGATTGGGTCCTAGCCAAAGTGGGTGAGGTGGGTCGAAAACAGGTGGGTCGGGTCACAAAAGAAAAAACAAAAATAGGTTTGGTCGGGTCAGATTTTCAGGTGGGTCGGGTTTCCAAAAATAGACCCATGGACAACTCTCACCCTAACATTTTTGATGACTTATTAAATATTTAATTTACAAAATAATTAACTCAAATATGTCTCAAAATCACGGGCACGCGCGTCACTTCAACATCAACATTGGCAAGGTTTCGGGGGGCCCGGGCCCCTGATACAAATTACAAACAAAAATAACATTTAAACTAATTAAATATGTATTTCTATATGAAGAATTATATTATATTTGAAATAGAAGTCAAAATTGAAGTTTCAAACAATAAATTAAATAAAAATGTAAAATATTAACAGAAAACTTGAACATCCCATCCCTAATAAATCTGGCAAACAAATATAGTTTGATTGGCTATTTGCAAATCGGAAAATTTTATTTCTTTTAAACGTTAAAAAAATTAAGTCATAGAATCGCTGTTTACAATATTCGTTTATTTAAAACAAACTTTCTATGGCTCCATATGTTGTGGGGGCAAATATTCTGGCGAAACTTCTTTAAAATTCGGACGAAATAGTCTATAAATGTTCGAAAAAGTCTTTAAAATATTAAAATTGTACCAAAAAAGGATAAAATAATTATAACTTGAAAGCAAAAGCGTTGAGTGCTTTTTGTAGAAAAAATGCGGTTGTATAACTTTTATTATAAACGTGGTTTTAAAAAAGATTTTTTTATATTCCAATTTTTATTATTCTCTTCGAGAATAATCCGATACAAATTGTATTAAAAAAAATGGCAAGGTTTTGATTTTATTTTTTGGTATTCATAGAATAGTAAAATAAATAAAAGAGTAAAGCAAAATTAAAGACTAGCCAACATGGCCTCTAGACAGTCTAGACGGTTTAGCCTAACAACTTAAAGTAGCACAATAAATTGTTTTCACGTTTTTTTTAATTTCACAATATTTAGCATATCGTTTAGAAGATATTTAAAACACAAATTTAATGAGCCAAAATATTTGATAGCGCTCAGCCAAAGAAAAAGGCAATAAGTGAAAAATTGTCCGCTGAATACCCGACACATCACAACAAAAATAACAAGTAAACCGTAAAAACAGTTTTTTTCACAATTTTTTTTTTTATTTCTGGATTCGCTGGCTTTTTATTTACAATAATAAAATTTAAATGACATTTCTTAAATTTATATATGTAAACATAACTTTAATTGTATTTGATTTGCTTTTGTTTAAAAACATGGATAATTATTATTTTTAAATACATTTTTTCAAAAAATTTTCAAATTTCAATTGGATGCATTGTCGTGAGGAATGGGACTATAGTTCAAATTTAATCTTAATTGGATGACGGAAAGTTAGTTAATTTTCACTTTCAAGGTTTGCAAACATTAAAGCGATCAAGCAAGCAAATTGGACTGGTGGTGAAGTTATTATAAGAGACTTAAAAAAACAGGCTAAAATTAAACAAAAATCTCCTTTGGATTCAAGAATAAATTTGAAAACGGAATAATGTATTGCCATCGGAAAAAGACTTGCATTTAAAAAAGATGCAAATACAGGATTATTGAAAGGAGAGGGTATAAAATGGGTTGATTAGTTTTTTCTAATTTAGTGTTAAATTTATGTGTTTAACATATGCTATTGGTCCAGATTCATCAATCAAAGACTAAACTTCTGTTACAGCTTTTAGCAGACTAGTGAATTAAATTTAATGACCATCTTTGCAGTGAAATGCTTTATAATACAGAATATGCCATAATAAAAGCACGGTTGTGCTCATTATAAAATAATATGTGTAAACACGCAAAATATTGCAGAGGAGTAACATTTCTAAACATAGTCATATCTAATTATATAATTTAATGCGACTAATTACTTTATTAAATATTGAATTCAAATATCGATAAACATGTTTTATTCATTCTGTACAAGTTAAATAAAATAAATCTCATAAACAAGTAAAACAAAATAGTTTTGCTTAAAACTTAGATAGATTTCAATTAAGCTGATTTCAAATCAATATAGACAAATAAAACAAACTAAAAGTTAAAGACGAATGGATGTTATGACAACTGTTACTCTGTAACCTAGTCAAATTGCTAAGTTTAGACCTTTAGATTTTGTAAATGACTGTATAATGCCAAATGCAACGAAAAAGATGGTCCGGATCCCCAGGACTATCCCCTTGTATCCGTCTCTGATTGTAAAAAATATCAACTTTGTAGAACCATTAAAAATGCTTTAAAAGCTTTTAAAAAACGTCGTACAGAAATCTTTGTAAGTTAATGTAAGTGTTGTAAAAAATAACTTTTTCCACTCAAACAATTAAACTTTTGATAAAAAAAAATGAATTCCGAAAAGCATTTTTTTCTATGCTGGAGATATTTCAGTTGAGCCATGTCTACAAATCAATTGCCATAATACAGCAATATACATCATTGGATCAATGTTTCTTTGTTCATTTACGTTTGTACTTCTTGTAGGACAAAATTTTTTGTAAGACAAAATTTTTTGTAAGACAAAATTTTTTGTAAGACAAAATTTTTTGTAAGACAAAATTTTTTGTAAGACAAAATTTTTTGTAAGACAAAATTTTTTGTAAGACAAAATTTTTTGTAAGACAAAATTTGCTGTAAGACAAAATTTTTTGTAAGACACATTTTTTTGTAAGACAAAATTTTTTGTAAGACAAGATTTTCTATAAGACAAAAACTATTTTTAAAACTGTTCAGCCAGGCAAAAAAGTTCCCCTGCTGATAAAAAAAAACGGTTTGAAAAATAAACTAAAGAAATGCACGACAATGTTTCTATCACTTTTTAATAAAAAAAACAGTTGTTTTTAAATTATGAGACTTGAAAGAAGTTGGCCCTGTGGAAATAGAAACAGCCACATAAGTATTTCTGAAATTACTCTATGTAATGAGAATCAAAATGCCAATCAAGTGACTGGTGTTGATTAGTTTTCTCAATATCCACTAGCACTTACATTTTCAGGACGTTTAATCTTCGGCAGAATATCATTTGATTTTATCAATGTCAGCATGGTTTCTCTCATTTCTTTCGTCGATGAATGTGCCAAACATTTACGAATTAATAGTTACTGACCTTGTAGTTATGGTAAACTCTCTTCCTAACAGGATCTTTAATTAAAATGTTGATGAAATTTTCTCTCTAAAGAATTTGACACGACTTATAACAATTGTCATAAATGACATTGTATGGTTGGGGAAAGAAAAACGTGGAACAGCCATCCCTCAATGCATATCTGTTACTGCCAAAGTTTTAGAAAATTGACAAAAATTGCTGGCTGATGCCGATAACAAAAAATTATTTTTGTCCTTTTCCAAAAAAAAAACTCAAAAAACTTTTTTTGGATGATAAGGAAGTGTACGTGACTGCATGTTCACACATCCGTGTAGTGCAAATAAGTACAAGAACACATCCGTGTAAGCGCAAATAAGTACAAGAACACGTTTCAACCATGCGTTAATCACTTAATTAATACGAGTATTCCATTAAATTTTGCTCAGACCACTTTGTAGTAGACAGTTTTAAAACTATTGTACTTAACTTAGAACAATTGACACACACTATTGGCCAAAACGTTTGTTTAAAAAATAGAGCTGGATTTTAGTTGGATTGTGGTGCATTTGTTGTTGTTTTTTAAAAAGAAATTGGATTGTGACCTATTTGTGGCACATTTGTGGTACATTTGTGGCACATTTGTGGTACATTTGTGGCACATTTGTGGTACATTTGTGGCACATTTGTGGTACATTTGTGGCACATTTGTGATACTACCTCAAATGGATTCAAAATTTGCTTTTCTTTATGATATTTAAGATGATGGACTGTTTTATCAGAGTTGATTTTTTTCTATAAAAATCATAAAAAATCTTTATAGTCGTGTTGAAATAGCTGGGAGTCCTATTTTTCCATAAATAGAATTCATCATCTCTAACGGAATGAAAGATTACTATTTAATGAGGTTTTTTATTCTAAGTTTTATTAATATTTTTTAGAATTATTTACTAACAATTTGAAAAAAGCAATATTATTTAGGCCTATAGCTGAAACGTTGTTTGTTGGAACAGTCGTTGAGTGGTTAATGCATCCGACCGGCAATCAATAGGTTGTCGGTTCAAGATCATGTTCGTTCTGGAAATTTTTTATAAATCTTTATTTCTAAGACGTATTAAATCAATTTATTGCAAATTCATTAACGCAAAAAAAAACAGATATTTGTAAAAGATTTAGCAAGTTTCTAAGACCCGTTTGCATTGCTGAACATTTCTAGTTTGAATTTAATGCTTAATTGTGATAAGTCATTTGATTAGCGTTAATTCTTTTTGTTTGCTGTTGTTACATGATTTTGGAATCAGCAGTAAAATAATTCTAATTAACACCATTCGGATGAACAACTTCTAGAAAGACAGACAACGGATCCTCTCATAAAACATCGATCCTGGACACCCACGATGATTCCTCTTATGACGTTTGATTATTACTTTTTTATAATATTATTTATTAATAATTATAGATCTCTTCCCATAATAATTATGCAGCCTACGCGCACAATAACACTAAATTATCTTAAAAAAAATCATCGAATTAACAAAGAAAACCAAAGCAATTAATCAAGTCACGTCTGAAAAATTCGCCATCCCGAATTCAGCAATTACCTTCAAAAACATTTTTTCATTTAAACAACATTTTATGTTGAAATATTTTTTAAATAAAACAGTTGAGTCAGACTTGAGGAATATTTAGATAAAAAAATATGTGACATGGTAGAATAACTAGATAAGCAATATGTCACATAATAAATATTTAGATGACCAATATGTCACATAATAAAAAATATAGACAACAAATATGCCATTACATATTTGTGACCAATAGGTCGCAAAATAGAACACATAAATGACAAATATGTCGCATAATATGACACAGATGACCAATTTTGTGACTTATTTTGATTTGAAAAGTTGAATATAATAATAATGGCCATTATGTCATATATCTGAATACATATATGACGAATGACTAATATTTCACATGATAGAATAAATATATGACCAATGACCAATATATTACATGATAGAATAAATATATGTAGTAAAGAATAAGTTTATACGTCCCACTAAAAACGATAATTGTGTCATGAACGAAAATAAATAGATGATCAATAAATATTTTGAAATAATGTTATTAATACACATATTAAATGATTTGAAATAATGTTATTAATACACATATTTATGTTTTGAAATAATGTTATTAATACACATATTTATGTTTTGAAATAATGTTATTAATACACATATTTATGTTTTGAAATAATGTTATTAATACACATATTTATGTTTTGAAATAATGTTATTAATACACATATTTATGTTTTGAAATAATGTTATTAATACACATATTAAATTATTTGCGTGTTTTGTTATTTTAGATGGAAATAAAAAAAATTCTACGGAGAGATTTCATCAAACTTGCCTCTGATAACTACCGAAAGAGATGTATACAATGCATTTCACTGAAATGTTATTTTTAAAAAGTGAGTAGATCTTAGTTACTTGCTAATACCAGAAACGTATTTACTAGAATGCCACTATAACAAATTTTTAATGAGTTGTTGATGATCAGACGTGAATAGGTCCGTACAAACGTTCAAATAAATATAACATTCAAATTTAATCCAAACATCCACAACTTCAAAACAAAAGCAGTGCATTTTTTTTTAAGTTTAGCATGATCTTTCAAGAAAGATAAACACAAATTTTATTTTTTTTATTTTCCAAAGTTTATTTTTTATAATTAATAATGTCTTTTAGTTTTTTGCTTTAACGTTTAAGCAAGGTTGTTAAATCAAGTGGTTTTTTATTTTTGAAATAAAGTCTTTTATATAGCTTTTTTGCAACTTTTCTGGTTTTTTCATTTTTGGATTTTAAAAACCCCATAAATAGCGAAAACCACATAAACTCACGTAAAATTCATATTAACACGCGCAAATAAAACAGTCGGTCAACCAGTCACACGCACATTTACACTCCTCGGAAAGAAAAAAGTTGAAAATCCCATTATAAACCTAATCGTCTTTCTGATCTCTAACAAATCCATCAATCAACTTGTTTCAATACAACACACATAAAATATTAAACTCATCCTCTTCTTCTTCTTTTCATCACATTTTTCCTAAATTATATTTTTCCTAAATTATCCAGATTCCGCAAATAATTCTCCTCAATTCCACCCTACTTCACTCGTTCTCTTCTCCCTCACGTTTCCTTTTATTTTCTTACAAATCTTGTTCTCTCTTTCTTTTCCTGGAATCCATCCATACATCCGCAATTTCCGTACCGACGTGCGTGTGGAACTTTAGATGAACATTGCACATAATACACAGTACTGATCAGATGTACATTACACAATACACATTACTGATCAGATGTACATTGCACATAATACACAGAACTGATCATATGTACATTGCACATAATATACAGTACTGATCAGATGTACATTGCACATAATACACAGTACTGAGCTGATGTACGTTGCACATAATACACAGTACTAATCAGAACATTAATGACCTTGGTACCAAATATTTTGGAAAGTTTAAGAAAAATTTCCGACTTTAAAATAAAATGATCCTCGAAGGTTCTTATAAAGAATGAACAGATTAAACTCAAAGATAGTTTTTTATTTAAAATTACTTATCAGTTTTTGGTTATTACTATTACTTATTAGTAGTCATAACCCTAACCCGTCAAAAATGACGGAGATCAATTAGTGACAATCACAAAGTCACTTAACAGCGTAACGTAAATTTCTAACAACAACATACATAGTTTTCGATGTATGTATGTATGTATGTATGTATGTATGTATGTATGTATGTATGTATGTATGTATGTATGTATGTATGTATGTATGTATGTATGTATGTATGTATGTATGTATGTATGTATGTATGTATGTATGTATGTATGTATGTATGTATGTATGTATGTATGTATGTATGTATGTATGTATGTATGTATGTATGTATTTACTAGCAGTGCCCGTAGCGGCTTCGCTCGCATGAAATTAGAGAATTTGAACCGTGCTTACATAGTAGAGTACTGCACGGATCAATTTTTTAGGTCTCGGCTCGGCCCGTCGACAACTTGGCCCAGCCCGTTTCAAAAACCAAAATTCCTGGCCCGGCCCCTTTTTTACAGGCCTAGAAGTTCTATATACTTGATGAAAAACTTCGGCCCGTCCCACCTTGACTTCAGGTTTAGCCCGGCCCGTCTGAACACCCTAAAATCACTAAAATGTCTATATACTTGGTTAAAAATATTGGCCCGTCCCACCTTGATTCAAGGTTTGGGCAGGGCCGTATGAAGACCCTAAAATAACGGCTTGGCCCGTCCGTCCGGTGATAAACTGAACTCATCTACTTTTAACCGGCACAAAACCTCAAAATACTAATTTTCACATCTGTAGCACTTACAGTTTTTGGAAACCAAATTTTCAAAAAATGGTGAAATACGTATATCATTATTTTTAGAGTAGAAACTAAATACTAATTTTACTTTTGTAGCATTTACAGTTTTTGAGTAGCAGTTACTTTAAAAACCAAGTAACCCTATTTTCCACCCCATATTTGAATTCCTGGAAACCAAATTTTCAAAAAATGGTAAAACACGTATATCATTATTTTTGGAGTCGAAACCAAATACTAATTTTTACTCCTGTAGCATCTACAGTTTTTGAGTAGCAGTTACTTTAAAAACCAAATAACCCTATTTTCCACCCCACATTTGAAGTCCTGGAAACCAAATTTTCAAAAAATTGTGAAACCCGTATATCATTATTTTTAGAGTAGAAACTAAATACTAATTTTTACTTTTGTAGCATTAACAGTTTTCGAGTAGAAGCTACAAAATTTTAAAAACCAAATAACCCAATTTTCCAACCCACATTTGAGGTCCGGGAAACCAAATTTGTAAAAAATGGTGAAACACGTAAATCTTTATTTTTAGAAAAGAAACTAAATAATAATTTTTACATCTGTGGTATTTACTGTTTTTGAGTAGAAGCTACTTTAAAAACCAAATAACCCAATTTTCCAGCCCACATTTGAGGTCCGGGAAACCGAATTTTCAAAAAATGGTGAAACACGTATCTTTTTATTTTTCAAAAAGAATCTATATACCAAATTTCAAAATCTCTTCATTTTTGGTTTTCGAGATATACATTGTTTTAGAAAAAAGTTTGTTTTCCAGTTTTTTCCCCTCAGGAGCAAAATTTTCAAAAATCCTTTCTTAGCGGATGTTTACGCTATAAAAGTAATATAAGTTCCAAATTTCACGTTCCTAGGATGAGGCGTTTGAGCTCGGCGTTGATTATGAGTCAGTCATCTGTCAGTCAGGACATGTTCTTTTATATATATAGATATATATATATATTTTACAACTTACAGTTTTTGAGTAGCAGTAATTTTTAAAATCAAATAACTCTATTTTGCACCTTACATTTGAGGTCCTGGAAACCAAATTTTTCAAAAAATGCTAAAACACGTATTTCATTATTTTTGGAGTAGAAACTAAATACTAATTTTTACTTCTGTAGCATTAACAGTTTTTGAGTAGCAGCTACTTTAAAAACCAAATAACCCAAAAAATGATGAAACACGTATATCTTTTTTTTTTTGAGTAGATACTAAGTATTAATTTTTACATCTGTGTCAATTACTGTTGTTGAGTAGCAGTTACTTTAAAAACCAAATAACCCTATTTTCCACCCCACATTTGAAGTCCTGGAAACCAAATTTTCAAAAAATTGTGAAACACGTATATCATTATTTTTAGAGTAGAAACTAAAGACTAATTTTTACTTTTGTAGCATTAACAGTTTTTGAGTAGAAACTACTTTAAAAACCAAATAACCCAATTTTCCAACCCACATTTGAGGTCCGGGAAACCAAATTTGTAAAAAATGGTGAAACACGTATATCTTTATTTTTAGAAAAGAAACTAAATAATACTTTTTACATCTGTGGTATTTACTGTTTTTGAGTAGCAGTTACTATAAAAGACAATTAGCCCTATTTTCCACCCCACATTTGAAATCCTGGAAACCAAATGTTCAAAAAATGCTAAAACACGTATTTCATTATTTTTGGAGTAGAAACTAAATACTAATTTTTACTCCTGTAGCATTAACAGTTTTTGAGTAGAAGCTACTTTACAAACCAAATAACCCAATTTTCCAACCCACATTTGAGGTCCGGAAAACCGAATTTTCAAAAAATGGTGAAACACGTATCTTTTTATTTTTCAAAAAAAATGTATATACCAAATTTCAAAATCTCCTCATTTTTGGTTTTCGAGATATACATTGTTTTAGAAAAAAGTTTGTTTTCCAGTTTTTTCCCCTCAGGAGCAAAATTTTCAAAAATCCTTTCTTAGCGGATGTTTACGCTATAATAGTAATATAAGTTCCAAATTTCACGTTCCTAAGAGGAGGCGTTTGAGCTCGGCGTTGATTATCAGTCAGTCATCTGTCAGTCAGTCAGTCAGTCAGTCAGTCAGTCAGTCAGGACATGTTCTTTTATATATATAGATGTATGTATGTATGTATGTATGTATGTATGTATGTATGTATGTATGTATGTATGTATGTATGTATGTATGTATGTATGTATGTATGTATGTATGTATTTATGTATGTATGTATGCATATTAGCTAATACGCATAACGCGGCGGTCAGCAGGGTCAGTGTTGATAAAATTAGTGCGTGCAGGCGCGTAATAAAAGTTATTACGCTATTGTACAATAAGTCTTAACGGTAAAAAATTTCGTACTGCAATCAAAAAATTATATTAATTAATAGCTTTAAAGATCCTTCATTTATGACGGGCTCTATCTTGCACCTAAATAAGTACATATATCAAAAATTATGTATTTGAAATTATTAATATTAGTATTTTAATTATAATTATAATTACTATTTTTATTTTTCAACTTTATCAAATGTATTCATATATTCGTGACATCATGAGTAATGGTTGTGATAGTATCCCCACAGTACAAATCCAAACGAGACTTTTTGTCTATATCTCTCTTTATTTTTCTCATATATCTTTCTTATTTTTGTTTTTTCCTTCTCTTTCTCACTTTCTCCTTTGTTGTGTCTTTCTTCCAAGATAAGAAGAAAAAAATCGTTTGTTTTCAAAAAAATTAGAATTTTTTTATCTGAGATTTTTGTTGCAGAGTTTGACCATTTGTTTTCATATAAGTGCAATTTAGTAACAATAACTTTTTATTTTTTATTTTCAAATATAATTTATACAAATGTCAACTGAAAACCATAATGAGTCAAATAATTAACTATTAAAGTAATTTTTATATGTAGTATAAACATAAAAACTTATAAATACAGTTGTATATATATATATATATATATATATATATATATATATATATATGTAATTTATATGTCTCTATCTATATAAAAATCTCGTGTCATAGTGTTTGACTTCAAACTCCTCCAAAACGACTGAACCGATTTTTATTAAATTTTGTGTGTACATTTGGTTGGATTTCGTACATATATACATATATACATATGCATATATGCATATATGCATATATGCATATATGCATATGTATACATATATACATATATACATATATACATATATACATATATACATATATACATATATACATATATACATATATACATATATACATATATACATATATACATATATACAAATATACATATATACATATATACATATATACATATATACATATATACATATATACATATATACATATATACATATATACATATATACATATATACATATATACATATATACATATATACATATATACATATATACATATATACATATATACATATATACATATATACATATATACATATATACATATATACATATATACATATATACATATATACATATATACATATATACATATATACATATATACATATATACATATATACATATATACATATATACATATATACATATATACATATATACATATATACATATATACATATATACATATATACATATATACATATATACATATATACATATATACATATACACATATACACATATACACATATACACATATACACATATACACATATACACATATACACATATACACATATACACATATACACATATACACATATACACATATACACATATACACATATACACATATACACATATACACATATACACATATACACATATACACATATACACATATACACATATACACATATACACATATACACATATACACATATATACATATATACATATATACATATATACATATATACATATATACATATATACATATATACATATATACATATATACATATATACATATATACATATATACATATATACATATATACATATATACATATATACATATATACATATATACATATATACATATATACATATATACATATATACATATATACATATATACATATATACATATATACATATATACATATATACATATATACATATATACATATATACATATATACATATATACATATATACATATATACATATATACATATATACATATATACATATATACATATATACATATATACATATATACATATATACATATATACATATATACATATATACATATATACATATATACATATATACATATATACATATATACATATATACATATATACATATATACATATATACATATATACATATATACATATATACATATATACATATATACATATATACATGTATACATGTATACATGTATACATATATACATATATACATATATACATATATACATGTATACATGTATACATATATACATGTATACATGTATACATGTATACATATATACATAAATACAAATATACATATATACATATATACATATATTTTTCGGGTTCGGGTAAGGTTTGTAGCTTTCCAAACACCGGGTTCGGGTTCGGGTACTGGCTTATGATTTCAAATTCCTGGATTGTTTTTAAATTTACCTAGTGTATATACATATACAAACGAGAGCGATCAATTCATCCATTGGACATTACACGTATTGAATAAACTTTAACAAGTTATTTTTTTAGCTTTCCAAATAATGTGATTTCTTTGGCTGAAGGAGGCTTAATTATTTTAGTTCGTTCGTGGCTCGGTCCGGCCAGATAATCAGGCGGATTAGTGGTCTAGCTTACACACTCACCAATAAAATGACCTATATGCGTTATTTGTTACGCAAATGTGATAATACAAAACTTGTATAGCTTGCGATTAGGATAATACGTTACCTCTCAAATTACTCTAATTTAATAATTTTTTTCTTTCGGGTTCGAGTTCGGGATCGGGTATCAGAAAAAGACCGGGTAGTACCGAACTCGGGTTATGGTTCGGGTACCCGTGACATCCCTAATATATATATATATATATATATATATATATATATATATATATATATATATATATATATATATATATATATATATATATATATATTATCTGCATATATATATATATATATATCATCATCTACATTGTACATAATTTCTTATGTCTGCATGTATTTTAGCAATTTCGCATAATACGGCAGCGGTCTGCAGTCAGCAGTTGATAAAAATGAGTGCAAGCGGGCGTGTAATAAATGTTATTACGCAATTGTACAGTCAGTCTCAGAGATTTAAAAAGTTATACCTAAGCCCAATATTCAAGAGTTTTTCTAATGTCATTAAACATTTTAATAGATTTATTTTTCATAAGAAAACATCGCAAGATATTGATGCTGTCTTTCAAAGAGATGGCATTAAATGTAGTGATTTTAATTTGCTTGAACCAGGTTCGATCCAAAACATTAAATAGCTGTTTATTGCTGAGCAAAATTGCAATCACGTTGTCTAATTAGCACCTTTACTTATTTATTTAAAAAAACCGACATTTTTGACGGGTAATTCTAGTGTTTATATATAAACATTTAGAAAATTAGGATTGAAAACTACAAGAGAAGTATAACGTTTAATTTGTATTGGAGAAAAAACAGACTGACCGCATTAAATTATATTAGAATATAGATAAATAGATGTATGAATGGAAAGTCTAGATAGTAACTATAAGTGGTCATAAAAAATTGAAAAAACTCACAAGATCTGGATCTCCAGCAAAATACTTCTCAGCTTGAAAAAGAAAATTTTCGTTTATTCGTTTTGTTCATGCTTGTAGAAAAGAATAAAATAAACAAACGAGTGTACTGAAGTGGTTTGACCACAGAGCGAAAGTTAGGAAAGTTCCTATTTATGTTTTCATACAACGAAGGATTAAGCGCCTCAGAAATTATTGTCCCCGCTTTCACAACAACCGCTCGATTCTCTAACGCTTTTATATATATATATATATATATATATATATATATATATATATATATATATATATATATATATATATATATATATGTGTGTGTGTGTGTGTGTGTGTGTGTGTGGTGTGTGTGTGTGTGTGTGTGTGTGTGTGTGTGTGTGTGTGTGTGTGTGTGTGTGTGTGTGTGTGTGTGTGTGTGTGTGTGTGTGTGTGTGTGTGTGTGTGTGTGTGTGTGTGTGTGTGTGTGTGTGTGTGTGTGTGTGTGTGAGTGTGTGTGTGTGTGTGTTTGTGTGTGCGTACGTATAGCGGCTCGGGTTTTGTTACGCACCAAGCACATCAGGAAACGCGCGTGCTAAGTGTCGAGGCGTGCAATTCTTCGCACATTTATTTGTACCGGAATGTACGCATCAGTGTGTGTATGTGTAAATGTGTATGCATGTGTTTGTAAGGAAAACATATGTGAATACGTGCTGGACTGTATTGAAGATGATGATGCTAACAGGATTAGGCTAAAAAATGCAAAACAATTATTCAGTCAAAGAAGGCGACGAAGTACATCAGCACTTACTTATGTACTCACGTACATCTGCACGTTTATTATGCTACCATTCATTGACTTGAACTTAAACATGATATATATATATATATATATATATATATATATATATATATATATATATATATATATATATATATATATATCCAAACACCTGCAAAATATCAACTCAACATGACCATACCACTCTAGCTTACTAAGATTTGTCGTAATTCCTATGAAAGTCCCTGCTGTCTCTTATCTTTCCTCTTACTTGCTCATCACTACCACTTGTTTTTCTTTTTATGCTCTTTTGTTGTTTTTTATATCCAACTCGTTCACAGATAATTTACTTCAATTCACAGTTACTTGTTGAACGACAAAGACTTTTTATGATGTATTTCATTAGTAATCTTTAAACGCAAATAAAATATTTTCAATTTTGGCTGGTTAAGTAACTTATTTGATTCTAAAACTTTTTTTTTGCTGGTACGGTTGCTTCATCGTCATTTTTAAATCTTTTATATCAACCTTTTCTCGTTATCCAATCAAGTTAGTGGGTTTATTTGTTGCCTCGAATTTTACATTCCATTAAATTTTACAGATTGATTACACAAAATTTGAGTGATCTATAGAATAAAATCATATGAACCATTGAAACTGTTAAAAAAATATTTATGTAGAACAACGGACCATCAATTTTTAGTTTATTTAAAAAAACGATATTTAATTTTCAAATATAAAAATGTGTAATAGCAACTCTGTTTATTCCATATTGATTTGAAAGTTTCTTATTTTTTCAATCTTCACATACTTCACATATTAAGTATTTAGAAGACTGTGGTGAATGTTTTCATATTTTATAGACTTATTATCATCAAATAAAATTGACAAAACCTTTGTTGTCAATGAATAAAAAAAACTATGAAAAATTTCAAAAAAACGAAGTTTTTACGGTCTTTTTTGTTTGTATTTTATTCACTTGTTAAATCCTTTATAGTAACTTCACCGTGTTTACTTACTTGCTTACTTGAGCCATACGTTAGAATCATTTGACAATTAAAATACAAACTTCCCGTTATCCAATCGAGCTGAAAATTGGTGAATTTATTTGTTTTCAAAAACTTCACATTTTATTTAATTTCATATCAATTTAACAACACTTTTAAAAAAAATAAAACTAAATTTACTTAAAATTGGAAAAATTATAAATTTTCTGTAAAGAAATAAGCCATCAGTTTTAGTTTATTCAAAAAAACAATATTTATTTCTTAAAATCAGAAATTTTCAATGAAAATATTGTTTTAAAAATCCTCTATATTAACTTCACCATGTTTGCTGGCTTGCATGAGCTACACGTTCGGACCCTTTGACGATTAAAAAACCTAAATTCCCAATATCCAATCATTTTAAAATTTATTGAGAGTTATTTGCCGTCACATTGAATTTTTAAATTATTGGAACAAAAGCTGAATCTATATATATAAAAGAACATGTCCTGACTGACTGACTGACTGACTGACTGACTGACTGACTGACTGACTGACTGACTGACTGACTGACTGACTGACTGACTGACTGACTGACTGACTGACTGACTGACTGACTGACTGACTGATAATCAACGCCGAGCTCAAACGCCTCATCCTAGGAACGTGAAATTTGGAACTTATATTACTTTTATAGCGTAAGCACCCACTAAGAAAGGATATTTTTAAATTTTGCTCTTGAGAAGATAAAACTGGAAAACAAACTTTTTTCTAAAACAATGTATATCTCGAAAACTAAAAACGAAAGGCTTTTAAAATTTGGTATCTAGATTCTTTTTCAAAATTGAAAAAAATACGTATTTTACCATTTTTTGAAAATTTGGTTTCCAGGACCTCAAATGTCGGCTGGAAAACAGGGTTATTTGTTTTTAAAGTAACAGCTACTCAAAAACTGTAAATGCTACAGATGTAAAAATTTATATTTAGTATCTACTCAAAAAATAATGATATACGGGTTTCACCATATTTTTTAAATTTGGTTTCCAGGACTTCAAATGTTGGGTGGAAAAAAACTAAAAAAGTGAAGGTTTTAAAATTTAGAATTTGGGATCTTCTAAAAAATGAAAATTATACATGTATTTAAATAATTTATTTTCTGGCTCCTCAAGTATGGAATTAAAAATATGGTTGATTGGTTATTAGAGTAACTGCCACTTAAAAATCAACAATCTATCCATCTATCTATCTATCTATCTATCTATCTATCTATCTATCTATATAAATATATATATATATATATATATATATATATATATATATATATATATATATATATATATATATATATATATAGGAACATGTCCTGACTGACTGACTGACTGACTGACTGACTGACTGACTGACTGATAATCAACGACGAGCTGAAACGCCTCATCCTAGGAACGTGAAATTTGGAACTTATATTACTTTTATTTTATAGAACAAGCACTCACTAAAAAAGGATTTGTAAAAATTTTGCTTCTAAGAGGATGAAACTGGAAAACAAACTTTTTCTAAAGCAACGCATATCTCAAAAACCAAAAATGAAGGGTTTTTAAAATTTGGTATATAGATTCTTTTTAAAAAATGAGAATATACGTGTTTCACTATTTTTTGAAAATTTGGTTTCAAGGATCTCAAATGTGCGGTGGAAAATAGGGTTATTTATTTTTTAAAGTAACAGCTACTCAAAAACTGTAAATGCTACAGATGTAAAATTAGTATTCAATATCTACTAAAAAAATAATGACATACGTGTTACACCATTTTTTGAAAATTTGGTTTCAAGGATCTCAAATGTGCGGTGGAAAATAGGGTTATTTATTTTTTAAAGTAACAGCTACTCAAAAACTGTAAATGCTACAGATGTAAAATTAGTATTCAATATCTACTAAAAAAATAATGACATACGTGTTACAACATTTTTTGAAAATTTGGTTTTCAAGGACCTCAAATGTGGGGTGGAAAATAGGGTTATTTGGTTTTTAAAGTAACTGCTACTCAAAAACTGTAAGTGCTACAGATGTAAAAGTTAGTATTTAGTATCCACTCAATAAATAAAGATAGACGTGTTTCACCATTTTTGAAAATTTGGTTTTCGGGACCTCAAATGTGAGGTGGAAATAAGGTTATTTGTTTTTTAGAATAACTGCAACTTAAAAACTGTTAGTGCTACTGATGTAAAAAGTAGTATTTAGTATTTACTCGAAAAATAAAGATATACGTGTTTTACCAATATTTGAATATTTGGTTTCCAGGACCACAAATGTGGGGTTAAAAAAAACTAAAATGTAAAAGTTTTAAAACAATTTTTTTTCTAAAACAAGACATATCTCAAAAACCGAAAATGAGAAAGTTTTAAAATTTGGTATCTAGATTCTTCTTAAAAAATAAAAAACACCTGTTTCACCATTTTTAAAAATTTAGTTTTCAGGACCTCAAATGTGAGGTGGAAAATAGGGTTATTTGTTTTTTAGAATACCTGCTACTCAAAAACTGTAAATGCTATACATGTAAAAATTAGTATTTAGTATCTACTCAAAAAATAAAGATATACGTGTTTTATCAATTTTTGATACTTTGGTTTTCAGAACCTCAAATGTGGGGTGGAAATAAGAATTTGATTAAAAACTTAAAAAACTAAAATTATTAAAGTTTTGCAATTTAGTATCGAGATTATTTTTACAAAATAACAAATTACATGTTTTATTAATTTTTGAAAGTTTGGTTTCCAAAACTTTAAATGTAGAGGGGAAATAGGGTTAATTTTTTGTAAAACAACTGCGACTCTAAAACTAAAAATACTACAGATATACAAATTATTAACTAGATACTACTTAGAAGATAAAGTTACAAACGTTTTACCAATTTTTTTTAACCCGGGCCGGGTCTAAAAATCCGTGTATGGCACTGTGGAGTAAAGTGCTGCACGGACCGGGCCAGGTCGTGATTTTATGTTCTTCAGACCGGATGGGACAAACCTGAAAACAAGGTGGAACGGACCGAAATTTTTCGCAAAGTATATAGTAATTTTAGGCCTGTAAAAACGGGCCAGGCCCTAATTAGACTGGCCGTTCCGGGCCTGAAATTTTGGCTTATAAAGCGGGCCGGGCCAAGTTGTCGACAGACCGGACCAAGCCGTAAAGTATCGCCCTGTGCAGTACGCTACTGTGTATGCGTATTCTCCTTTTCAAGCGAGCGAAGCCGCGACGGGAATGCTAGTGAGATATAAAATAAAATTAAATATAAAATGAAAAAATTTAGAATAGCTGCCGAATTACAAAATACGGCAAGATTTGTGAAAGCAAAGTTTTAAATGGTTCACTTATTTCCACATTGATTCGAAATTTTTTTATGTTTTTAATCCTCGCACACTCTACAAATCAACTGTTTAGAAAAATACGGTCAATCTTTTTAAATCCTTCATACTAACTTTACCGTGTTAGCGCAATTCGTTGAGACTCTTTGACACCTAAAAAAACTAACTGCCCAATATCCAATGATTTAATTTAATGAGTTTATTTATCGTCACGGTCTTTACATTCTATAAAATTTTCAGATCGTTTTAAAAAATTTGAATAAAATATATAAAAACTTTTGAAAAAAAAAACTTTAAAACATACAAATTTTCTGTAGAAAAATTAACTATCAGTTTTCAATTTGTTTAGAAATAGTTATTTTGAATTCTTTTATTTTGAAGACTTATGATAAACACTTTGCTTTTTCCATATAGATTTAATTTTTTTTTAAATTTTCAATAATCACATACTTCACATATTAATGATTTAGAAGACTGTGGTTAGTGTTTTTCTATTTTATAAACTTATTACATGAAAAAATGATTTGCAAACTATTTCGGATAAGACAAAAAAATATTTCTTCCTTTTCAGTGTTCAGTGCAATTAGAAAAAAGTGTATTTAAAAATTTTTTTTTTATATAATTTTATTTTATTCCTTTTAGTTTGTAGGCGAATTTCATAAATCTTACATAAATTCATGTGAGTTTTCTCATCCGTTACACTTTTAAGAAACATGGATGAAGCTGAAGCTGCTGAAGCTAAGCTAGAATTGCCATCCATCCATCCATCCAGCCATCCATCCATCCATCCATCCATCCATCCATCCATCCATCCATCCATCCATCCATCCATCCATCCATCCATCCATCCATCCATCCATCCATCCATCCATTCATCCATCCATCCATCCATCCATCCATCCATCCATCCATCCATCCATCCATCCATCCATCCATCCATCCATCCATCCATCCATCCATCCATCCATCCATCCATCCATCCATCCATCCATCCATCCATCCATCCATCCATCCATCCATCCATCCATCCATTCATCCATCCATCCATCCATCCACCCATTCATCCATCCACCTATTTATCCATTCATCTATCCATTCTTCCATCCATTAATCTATATATATATATATATATATATATATATATATATATATATATATATTATGAAAAAATTATATATAAAGATATTTGTCAACTATTTAAAATAAAAATTGAATTTATATTTGAGATGCTAACTTTATAAACATAAAAAAACAAAACCGGGTATTTGTTTTTTAAATTTGTTATTTATTATAAAAAATTTAGAGCTTCTTTTATCTTATTAGAAAAATAACCTAGAGTTATTTTAAAATAAAAAAATTTTTTACTTGTTTTTGTTTTTTTTTCACTTATTTTTTTTTCATTTTCTCTTTTTTCCATCTTTCTCTCCTTTTCTTCTTACTTATTTTATTATCATTCTCTTTCCCAGTTTATTTCTTATTTTAAAATGTTTATTTGTTTCCCCCTTTAGCACCAGCTACCCCTTAACTTTCTAGATGAGAAATTTTCAACTTTATGTTTTCCTTCTTTTTTAAACGTTTTAAAAAAGCTTGCATGAATTTCCACAAACTTTATTAATATTTCATTTTGTGTTTGTTCAAATAAACAAACTTGGGAAGTCTTGTAGACATTTATTTAAAAACTTGAGAAGGGTCAATTTAGTAATAAATTAACAAGTGAAAGTCAATTTATAAAATTTAAAACACGCTCTTAAGACAATTATAAATTTCATAGTGACATTTTATTTGTAAAAATATAACCCCGTTGAATAGTAAAAAAAATGTTTATAGTTATTGTGACGATGAAAATTGCTTCTTTAATTTATTTTGTAATAATTTTTGTTTCTTAAATTTTGTAAATTTACTTTTGGTAAATTAAACTTTAAATTGTTTTTAAGTTAGTTAATTTTATAATACTCTCCCGAGCTTCTAAGCGTCCACGGATCTCCCATTGACATCCGGACAAATGAAACTTAATAAAAGCATGTAAAAAACACAACTTAGTTTATTCTTAAATAAAATTAAATTGTATTCAGTAGACTATTATTATTTTAGATTAAAAAAGTTAGAAATTTGTTGTTGTTATTGTTGGCTTTTACTACTGTTTTCCCGAGGGGTTGACCACTCAAAAAATTCCTCGTACACCCTTGGAATTTACGCAAAAAATCCAAAAAATCCAAAAAATTACAAATCACGGAAAAATTCCAAAAAAATCCAAAAAACGCAAAAATTCCAAAACAAAATCCAAAAAACGCGAATATTCCAAAAAAATTCCAAAATACGCAAAAATTCCAAATAAATTCCTAAGATATTTTTTAGAATTTTTGCTTCTTACATCCAAAAATTCCAAAAAATTCTAGAAAATTCCAAAAAAAATTAAAAAATTCCAGAAATTATAAAGAAATTCCAAAAAACGCATTAATTCCAAAAAATTTCTAAAGAATTTTTTGGAATTTTTGTTTTGTACACCCATCTGGAGAGTGGTCAACCCTTCGTGTTTTCCTAATTTGTGCAACCCGTTGAGAGATTTGTTATTACTTTTTTCAACGTTATCTCTATACAATGTTATTTTTCTTAAGTAAAACAATAATATTTGTCTGATAATGTTTGTCTAGTGATACATTTATAAACTGGATTTGCAATTAGTTTACTAAATAACTATCTCAGATACGTAATCACAACAGAAACTCATGCTCACCAACACAATGGCGCACACTGCTAGCTACAAACACACATACCCACAGCAACAAGTACAAATACCCACAAACTCACAACCACAAGTACAAATACCCACAATTTCACAACAACAAGTACACATACCCACAAACTCACAACCACAAGTACACATACCCACAATTTCACAACAACAAGTACACACACCCACAGTTACACAATCACTCAAACAACAACATACTGTGAAAATTTGATAATATTTTGCACTTAAAATTTCTAAATAATTGGATGTTATTTTTTATCAATGCTGTGGGGCTACCTCTCATAAACTGACCAATCATCTTGAACTACGCATATGTATAATATTAATATCCTAGACGTAAAGATCCTCCAGTCGAAGAAGGCTCCCACGGCAAAGAAACACTACGACTCACTTTACACGCAAGATTACAGATGGACTAATGAGCCAACATCCTTGAGGTAGAGACGTCTGTTGTTAAAACAAGCATCAAGAGATGATAGAACTAACTCCATGCTATATATATATATATATATATATATATATATATATATATATATATATATATATATATATATATATATATATATATATATATATATATATATATATATATATATATATATATATATACGTATATATATACATATATATACATAAATATATATATGTATATATATATGTATATATATATATATGTATATATATATATTATATATAAATTTTTAGATACGCACGCTATTTAAATGCTTAAAAGGACGCTTCGACATGGCTGCCAACGTGCACTCGTTCTTAGAAAGTGAGGCTCGGCCAGCCATTAAGATGAACTTGATTCATTTCGGAGCAGAATTTCCCCAAAGAAATTGCATAAATAACGTGAGATGTCGGAAAGGAAATTTCTTGACCATTACGAGAACGAAACTCGATTGAACGAACGAAAGGTCGCAGATGTGCACAAAAAGAATGAAGAGCAGTAAATCCAAAACATTTTTTAAGATGGTGGCAAAAAGCTTTTTTAGTTTAAAGTTAATTTTGCAATAAATTCAATTAAAGTTAATTGCATTTTTACAATCTCATTGAAATATTTAACAACAGGTAGATTAAAGATTATAATGTGTTATTATAACAGCCATGCATACGAAAACAGCTGCATATATTTAAATTTGCTTTTCTTATAGAATTATCATTAATTTAGATCGATGTTTACCAGGATGTAATTTGAAGACATTATAATTACAGACTAGAGGTGTGCGCGGGGATGACTTTTCATCCCCATCCCCGTGAGTGTCATCCCCATCCCCATCCATCCCCGCCAGTATCATCCCCGCAGTGTTTCATCCCCATCCCCAACCATATATATAGAATAGATATATCGGAGATGAGCAGGTTTTGAGCGAGATGCCAAGATGGCCTCCGAAAAAACGATTTAGAGTCTTTTGGATCCATGAATATTCATTATTTGTATTAATCTATTTTTGGTACGACAGCGGAGACTAAACTCCGGTTTGTAAGAAACAGAAACGTCGAATTCTTATAGCTAAAAGTAGTGGATATGAGCTTTATTTTAATATAACGCGATATCCGACATAAAAAATATACAATTCTAATTTACCGATAACACAGGCGACGTTAAATAGACATAAATAGACCATCGAACTAGAGACTACGCAAATAAATTCAATGTCAAGTGAAATTTTTATAAAAAAAATTTGTTAATTTTTATAAAGTTAAAAATTTATTTTGTACATAAAAAAATTTTTTTTTCTATTAAAAAAATACTTGATTAAGTTACTATACGTTGTAACTCTCAGTTCTTCATTTCGGATCTCCGGTCTACTAGGCTGCCTCGCTAAAAGCCTTCCTAAACAACAGGCGGGCCGATATATCTATTCTATATATATGTCCCCAACCATCCCCGCAGTCTTTCAGTTTTTCATCCCCATCCCCATCCATCCCCGCACTTTTTATTCTATTTTTTAATCAATCCTGTACATCCTGTATTTTTCAGTACATCATTTCAACTCAACTATAACTTAAGTGTTGATATATAGAATTATAATTACACCGTAATATGACTCAATACAATTTATTTATTTATTTAAGTCCATGAATAAATAAAAGTCGATATGAGTGCTTAAACCATCGTACCATCGCGCGATTTTCACTTAGGATTTGATTGCATTTTACTCATTTACCGCAAAAACTCGTCCCCATCCACACGGTATTCCCGCAACGTCTGTTTCCATCCCCGCGGTAACCCCGCAACGTCATCCCCATTACCGCGATATCCCCGCATCATTCGTCCCCATTTCCGCGGAATTACCGCAAAATCCGCGGTATTCCCGCTGTCCCCACTACCGTGCACACCTCTAGTACAGACTCTTGCTCTTTGTATCAAAAAACCTGCCAGCCTTATTCAAAACATTGCAATAACGCGACTATAAAATAATTGTAAACATTATTTTAAGTTTTTGGGATCAACACCGTTAAAGATACATTCATCTGAGAGACAATACAGTTGCAAATAACGTAATTTAAAAAATGTTATTTGAAAAACCATACAAGTCATAAAACAGTTATTCTAAGGTAGAGCTATATATTATACATTATATTTATAAATTCAGTCGTTTAGCTTCCTGTTCAGATATTCTGGTGTTTTACTCTGATCTAAATGTTGAATGCATATAAACTATGAAACATAGATCCGGAGTGCTACGGGAGACAAATTTTAAAACATGGTAAGAATGTAAGATAAATGTAGGAGTGTATAAAAAATGTTGTGTAGAAAATAGAAAAGTCGTAAAAAAATAAATGTAAACTTGCTTAGAAATTATATGTTGAATCTATTCAGAGATTGCATGGGAAAAAGTAGTTCATTTTAGACACCAGTTTGTACCAAGAACTGCCAATTAAATGGACATGCGAATAAAAAGATCTTGTGATAAAAAAAAATACGAGCCGAAATAAAATAGAAATTTAAAGACAAAAATTGCTTTCACTTGAATAAAACTCAAGAAAATAATCTAAATTTCTTTCAATCAAGTTTGGTTACCAAAAAGAAAAACAATAAAACTATTTTATATTGAATCAAAACAAAATTCGTAAAAAAATTAACAAATATTTTAATAACGAAATGCACCAAAAATAAAAACAATGAATAGGAAACCTTGAAGTAGTTTATAGAACAAATGAAATTATGAATACATCATTATGTATACCGTTTAACTTTTTGTTTCCAAATCTATTTGTACTTTTCTAGTTTTGTTTATTTTCATTCCCTATTTTGTTTCTTTCTTTTAATTATATTTTTTTTCTTGCAATTTATTTTATCCAAGTTTTTTAACGCAATTTTCTTTTTAATGTTGCAAACGGTTGCACGATTTCATTTCTTTATTTCATTTTTTATTTCATTTTTAAAACCAATTTTCATAGCTGTCACATATTACTAATTTCACAATGTTTTAAAACCTGAAAGTGCCGTGAATTCATTGGTGGTCTTCAACGTCACTTGTTAAATTCATTATTAAGTCACCAAAGTTAGGCCAATAGAGCCCTGCACCGGTCTGTTTCATTGGCACAAATTTCTATGCTAGGCTCGGTCCGGACCCGTTTTTACAGGCACAAAATACCATGACTCCGTAGATTAGCTTCGGCTTTGGCCCGGTTCGTTTCGTTTCGTTTCTTATATGAGGGCCCAATCCCAGCCCATGCAATGTTTTAGGCTCCACCATTACCGGTACAAATATCAAAGATGACCAAGATAACAACCATTTTCTAGGTGCCATGTCGCGCAAACGAAGATATGATAATTTTTGCACTTGTGTGCACTTGATTTTGATACGGAAAAGGTGAAGTTAGGTTAAACTTTGTGGTGATCTAACTCTTTTTCGCATAGCATTCTAGATTCGCAACTGTAGGTCAGTAAGGTCAGGTTGCGTTAATGAATTGAATTGAACTAAATTAAAATTAAATTAATCTAAATTAAATAACAGATTTTTAAAGGTTAATAACTATTTAATATATATATATATATATATATATATATATATATATATATATATATATATATATATATATATATATATATATATATATATATATATATATATATATATAATATATATATATATATATACTAGCAGTGCCCATAGCGGCTTCGCTCGCATGAAATTAGAGAGTTTGAACCGTGCATCCATAGTAGAGATCAATTTTTTAGGTCTCGGCTCGGCCCGTCGACAACTTAGCCCAGCCCGTTTTAAAAACCCAAACTCCTGGCCCGGCACAGCCCGTCTGAATTAGGCCCGGCCCATTTTTACAGGCCTAGAACTTCTATATACTTGATGAAAAACTTCGGCCCGTCCCACTTTGACTTCAGGTTTGGCCCGGCCCAACTGAAGACCCTAAAATATCTATATACTTGGTGAAAAACTTTGGCCCGTCCCACTTTGATTTAAGGTTTGGCCTGGCCCGTGTAAAAACTCTAAAATAACGGCATGGCCCTGCCGGTGATAAACTGGACTTAGCGACTTTTAACCGGCACAAAACTTCAAAATACTAATTTTTACATTTGTAGCACTTACAGTTTGGAGTAGCAGTTATTTTGAAATCAAATAACCCTTATTTCCACCCCACATTTGAGGTCCTGGAAACCAAATTTTTAAAAAATGTTGAAACACTTATATCATTATTTTTTGAGTAAATACTAAATACTAATTTTGACATCTGTAGCATTCACAGTTTTTGAGTAGCAGTTACTTTAAAAACCAAAGAAACTTTTTTCCACCCCACATTTGAGGTCCTGAAAACCAAATTTTCAAAAAATGGTAAAACACGTATATCATTACTTTTGGAGTAAAACTAAATACTAATTTTTACTTCTGTAGCATTCACAGTTTTTGAGTAGCAGTTACTTTAAAAACCAAATAATTCAATTTTCCAACTCACATTTGAGGTCCTGGAAACCAAATGTTCAAAAAATGGTAAAACACGTATCTTTTTATTTTTTAAGAAGAATCCATATACCAAATTTTAAAATATCCTCATTTTTGGTTTTCGAGATATACATTGTTTTAGAAAAAGTTTGTTTTCCAGTTTTTTCCCCTCAGGAGCAAAATTTTCAAAAATCCTTTCTTAGTGGGTGTTCACACTATAAAAGTAATATAAGTTCCAAATTTCACGTTTCTAGGATGAGGCGTTTGAGCTCGGGTTGATTATCAGTCAGTCAGTCAGTCAGTCAGCCAGGACATGTTCTTTTATATATATATAGATTAGATACTAAATACTTATTTTACATCTCTAGCACTTACAGTTTTTGAGTAGCAGTAATTTTTAAAATCAAATAACTCCTTACTTTTGAGGTCCTGGAAACCACATTTTCAAAAAATGGTGAAACACGTATATCTTTTTTTCAGTAGATACTAAGTATTAATTTTTACATCTGTAGCAATTACAGTTGTTGAGTAGCAGTTACTTTAAAAACCAAATAACCCTATTTTACACCCAACTTTTGAAGTCCTGGAAACCAAATTTGTAAAAAAATGGTGAAACTCGTGTATCTTTATTTTTAGAATAGAAACTAAATACTAATTTTTACATCTGTGGTATTTACAGTTTTTGAGTAGCAGTTACTTTAAAAAACAAATAACCCTATTTTCCACCGCACATTTGAAGTCCTGGAAACCAAATTTTCAAAAAAGGCTAAAACACGTATTTCATTATTTTTGGGGTAGAAACTAAATACTAATTTTTACTCCTGTAGCATTTACAGTTTTTGAGTAGCAGCTACTTTAAAAACCAAATAACCCAATTTTCCAACCCACAATTGAGGTCCGGGAAACCGAATTTTCAAAAAATGGTGAAACACGTATCTTTTTTTCAAGAAAAATCGATATACCAAATTTCAAAATCTCCTCATTTTTGGTTTTCGAGATATACATTGTTTTAGAGATTCTAGGACTGTTCATCAAGGGACTATTCATCAAAGGACTATTCATCAAAGGACTATTCATCAAGAGGACGGTTCATCATAAGGACTGTTCATCTAATGTCTATTCATCAAAGGACTATTCATCAAGAGGACGGTTCATCATAAGGACTGTTCATCTAATGTCTATTCATCCAGCGGACTATTCATCAAAAAAAAATTAATAACATTGTTTAAGATGTTATTTTCAACCAAAATAGGTTACCAAAATGTGGAGTAATTTATATCAAATTAGCAAATACTTGCATCCAAATACTTTATACTTTTTAAAAGAACTAGCGGGGTAACCGGTGTTGCCCAGGGTTTTTAAAGGTTTTTCGATCGTTTTGCTCTCTCGCTCCCGTTTCCTTCCCCGCTTGCTCTCACGCTCCCGGTCGCTCTCTTTTCCCGCATGTCTCCTGCTACCGGTTGCCTTACCGCTCTCGATCAATTTCCTGCTGCCGGTCGCAGCACCAGCAAAACTAAATTTGACTGTTTTCGTAAACCGTATATGTACACATTCACCAAAAGTCACAAACACATCAAGCATCACGCATGCCCGCTATGTCAAATCTGGCATCGGTCGTTTAACCCCAAGGGGCCACGCTTCAAAGACACTTATGCCTTGAGCAATCAACAAGTTTATAGAAGGCATGGTTGAAATATGCAACAGATTTATTCGTCACACAGTAAATAAAACAACTGAACAAGAAATAACGTCAAGATCTTATGAGCAAACGAGCAAAAGACAATTGAATAAAACGTTTTAAAAAAACTGCCTTCAACTCTTCGTATATACACACTCAAAGAGCCAAATACCATACACCTCAAAACATCACTAACACCCGGTCTAACACTTCTGCCAAACTTCAAAGAGACGCACACGCTCGCTTTAGCGAGGTCAAGATTCCACATTTCAAAGAGACGTTTACGCTCGTCGATAAATCAACCAGACTCAGATTTCATGCATACTTCAAATAAAAACTAAATACATTGGAAATCATTTAATTGATATAAAAAACCTATTTTGTTTTTGAATAAAAGTTGCGGTTGCGAATAACGCAAAAAACATTCCCTTGATGAACCGTCCTTGATGAACAGTCCCTTGATGAATCGTCCTTTGATGAAAAGTCCGCATACCGTTTTAGAAAAAAGTTTGTTTTCCAGTTTCTCCCCCTCAGGAGCAAAATTTTCAAAAATCCTTTCTTAGTGGATGCTTACGCAATAAAAGTAATATAAGTTCCAAATTTCACGTTCCAAGGATGAGGCGTTTGAGCTCGGCGTTGATTATCAGTCAGTCAGTCAGTCAGTCAGGACCCGACCATATATATAGAATAGATATATCGGCCCGCCTGTTGTTTAGGAAGGCTTTTAGCGAGGCAGCCTAGTAGACCGTAGATACGAAACGAAGAACTGATAGTTACAACCGTATAGTAACTTAATCAAGTATTTTTTTAATAGAAAAAAAAGAATTTTTTATGTACAAAATAAATTTTTAACTTTATAAAAATTAACAAATTTTTTTTATAAAAATTTCAGTTGACATTGAATTTTATTTAGTTCGATGGTCTATTTATGTCTATTTAACGTCGCCTGTGTTATCGGTAAATTAGAATTGTATATTTCTTATGTCGGATATCGCGTTAAATTAAAATAAAGCTCATATCAACTACTTTTAGCTATAAGAAATCGACGTTTCTGTTTCTTACAAACCGGAGTTTAGTCTCCGCTGTCGTACCAAAATAGATTAATACAAATAATGAATATTCATGTAACCAAAAAGACTCTAAATCGTTTTTTCGGAGGCCATCTTGGCATCTCGCTCAAAACCTGCTCATCTCCGATATATCTATTCTATATATATGGACCCGACTCGTTTCAATACAAACAGATTACGCATTGTATTTCTTCGAAATAAGGCGATCCAGGCCGAATTTTTTAAAACCCTTTCTTAGTGAGCCCCTAAGACTCAAGAGAAAGATATATTCCAAATTTCATTACAATCCGTTCAGTGGTTTTTGCGATTTCGTGATGAGTAAGTCAGTCAGTCAGTGGTATGTATATATATATATATATATATATATATATATATATATATATATATATATATATATATATATATATATATATATATATATATATATATATATATATATATATATATATATATATATATATATACATAATTTGCTATGTATGCGGCGGCAGCGGTCAGCAGTTGATAAAATAAGTGCGCATAGGCGTGTAATAAAAGTTATTGCGCAATTGTACACTGTCAGTAGTGAAGATCCAAAATGTTTTTACCAAGGATATCTTGATATAACAAGATATCCTTGTTTTTACCTAAGCTCATTATGAAAGAGGTTATCCGTTTTCAAAAGAAAACAGCATGTTATTGAAGCTGTTTTACGAAGGCATGGCATGAAATATAGCGATTTAATTTGCTTGAACCAGGTTCGATCTGAAGCATTGAACTTTTTTATGTTGCAGCGCAGGTAGAGTAGGTAACCACGGTGATAAGCCGTCAGACAGAATAAAAATATTTTAAATACCAGAATTTCATCGAGTTTCTTAAAAATAACCAATGCAAAAGCTAACAATACTGGAGAAAGGAATGGGGCAAAAGATGGTAGAATAAGTGTTCACAACAGTTCATTGAACCATTTTGTTCGTTGGAATTTTTCAGGAAAAACACGATTGAAAAATCAAAGCTTCTTTGAATTTTTCGGCTGAAAATAAGTTGATTTTCAATAAGGAAATTTGTATTATAAGGTTATCTTTGCTTATTTGTGATTTTAGTTGCAATAGAATTATGATCAAATTTTATAAATCGTTTTGCTTCATTTACTTTGTTGATTTTTTGTGCAACGCTTTCATTGTTTGCACAGTTAACAAAGTAGCCCAGAATTATTCACGTGGCATCAAGCGAATGTTTTTAAAAAATTTATTAAATGGTATAAATCAGTTTCTCAGCCTAGTTTAAAAAATAAGGAAAGATGAAATGACTGCACACAGAACTCCAAGTAATATAGCTTTCTGGAAAAGTCCTCGAAATTATTTTCTCGCAAAAACTTGAAGTTTTGTAGCTTTATTTTTGGTAGTTCAAATAGGTAATTTTAAAACTGAATGAAATATTTTATATTTTGATGGAAGAGAAATGGCGTATCTTCAAATTTCTAAGTTGTTAAAAATCAACCTACATCGTTTCCGATGTCTGTATAAATGTATGTTCACATTCGTGTTACGCTATTAAATGGGGCTACAGTGGCAAAGCTTTGTAAAAATGATTGAGTATTCAAAAGAAAATAAAAATTTGAAAAAAAAGAAACTTTCTTATTATAATATTTACTATTAAGGTACATATAACATTGTTTGACAATTCATTTTTAATTGATTGTGTTCAAAAAATCTGAAGTGGGTCTGTGTCTCATATCTGCCAAAATTTTTTGCAAATTATTTTTTTATGATAAGTAGGGATGTCACAGGTACCCGACCCGAACCCGAAGTTCGGTACTAGCCGGTCTTTTTTTATACCCGAACCCGAAAATGTGACAAATAAATTTTGAAAAATTGAAACCCGAACTATTAAAAATTTGAAACCCGAACTGTTACAAAATCAAAACAAAGATAAGTTAAATTAGATACAGCAGGTATAAGGTTTTGCGCAGCACTTCTGGTGTCTACAATTTCTTGTTGATAAAAAAATTCCCAAATTGCCGCCACAACCTCATCAATTTTCTGTTAGTGTTTTTATTGTAGCATAATGAGCACCCCATCCAATGCGTTGTTGAAAGTTTGTTTTTAACAAATGGCTGATGTAGCGCTGGAGTCATAGATTTAAATAGCTAGATAAATCATTACATAGGAAGCCGAGCATATATATAAAGACATAGATATGTATATAGATTTTTTAAATTTTTAGCCGTTATTTCATTTCATGGAGTTTGTGTAAAGTTTTTTTAATCGCAGCTGAATCATCCCTAAACGGGTGACACCCGGGGCGGGCCGCCGCCACCGCCCCGCCCTAGCTACGCCACTGGATTTAACATAATTATGGACTATGAAATAAATGTGGTAGCGCACCAGAAACTACTTCAAGTCTTCAAAGCTGATTATGATAAAGTCTCCTCCACCATCTACACTGGCTCTCTCTGCTTACTGTCCTACAATATCCCCTCACCGTGCTCCTACTTACGTGTTACAATTGATAAATCTATGCTCCTCTCAGTCGAATCGTCAACACTTACGTTCGGCCTCCCACGGCGACGCTATCATCTCCAGAACTCGTCGGAGGTTCGGTGGAAGAGCATTCGGCGTTGCTGGGCCCAGAGCATGGAATGAAATGCGTTAATCCGGAATAGTTTCAACAGAGGGTTTCAAGATATGGCTTAAAACACACTTTTTTAAACAGTCATACAGTTGATGGCTCTGCTTAGTTCAAGACTCATGTTTTGTTTTAGACGTAATAAAATAATATAATAATAACTAAACACGTAGACTGAAGAATGTAAACTTCATTTAATTATACATTTTAATTTTTTTAGCAGACAGTAACCGGGCTACATACGCCTCACATGTTTGGCTACGACACTGAACAAACCAGACCAGACATTCACAAGTTTGACTAGAAACAATGAAACTGTTTATAAAATATCTCTATTTATGTTAAGAAATGCCCTCATTTCTAATGACGAGCACGCAATTCCGTGGCAGTCTATCATAACTTGGCAAAATGTAAGAAACTCATTCATATATACATGAGATGCACGTGCTGATAAAATGTCCTCAGCTACATTGGACAACAGAGGATAACTTGATTTCTTTCTTTTCCAAAACAGCAGAGCCTCTTCACTCTCATCAACAATTTCAGTTAAATACTGATTTAACTCACACTGCAAATCCTCTGAAGAATCATTTAAAACGTTACAATTCAGGCTCCTGGAAAGATAGCAAAAGTTTTTCAAAGGTGGTTCCATGCCACCAGCTCCATTCTCAGATATAGCAAATGGAAAAACTTTGGCAGTGTTCATTTTGACTATGTGACTTGTGGCTGCCTGTAGCAAATCAGAAAATTCAGATTTGAAAACCACTTCTCTGAGAGAAGGATCTAACAGACAGGCCACTGATGGTAAGCAGTTAAACATGGGGCTCTGAGTGTCTAAAATCACAGCAAAACTGCTTTTCAAGTTTTGCCAAACTTGATGCATTAACATCTTTGGCCCCTCAGACATTTTCAAGTGGCATTCCAAGTTTAGGATGGCAGCCAGGAAAGATGATAGCGATACAGTTTCGGTTCGTAAAATCTGAACTTGTTCTACAAATGGCATCAATATCCTCACAAACTCCTCAAGTTGAACCCACTCATGGGGAAGAAGCAGATTAGCATCTGTAATTTGATCAATATAATGAATAAATCATAGTATAAAAAAAGGTGTATACATCTGCCAGTACCTGCAGAGACTGATCGTATATCACTTTTAATCAGTAAAAATTTTTTGACCGCCTCATAAGTATCTTTCGGCCTTGAAATGCAGCCCGAGATCACAGACTTTCCCCATTTTGCCAGCAATTGCTCCATTGCAATATCTGACTTGAAAATATGACTAGCAATCTTCTTCATTTTCACCAATACACTTTCATAATGCTTGTACACAGGCTTGATAAGCAGTTGAATTTTGTGGGCCAATGAAGGCAGAGAGTGCAAAGTCAAATGATTTTCAATGTCTGCTTCAGTTGGCTCGTTGCCATAGTTTAATTCCTGTATGTGCAAATTGTCAGGATCGTAGTCATCATCTTCTTCACAATCATCATCATTGCTGTCATCACAATCACTTTTTCCATCATCTATGTCCATGAGCTGAAAATAACATAATAATCAACATTTTTATATTCAATAGAAAGACAAATGGAACAAGAGTCATGGAATGTAGAAAGTTAGTCAGTCAGTCGAGGAAAACACCGGGTTAGTGCATCACGCATAATAAACCTAACCTATTGCAGCAGGGTTCTCGTTATGAGCATAGCAATTCCCTACCAAGTGAAAAACAAAAAAACATACAAGAATGGCTTTTTTCAAATTACATTTGCTCAAAGTAGGTAGAGGAATTATATTTTAACTCACATAATTTTAATTTGATCAAGCATCTAAGTTTCATAAATAAATTGTTTGTTATAACTTTGGATGCTTGCTATGCATAGACAAACCATATTTGAAAAAGTTTACTTTAACAAATGAAAAAAACATATGGTTAATTAAATATTTTGATTAAGTATTTTAGCCAAAACTTCAAGATAGATAACATGCCAATAAATAAATTATTAGAATTCAAAGAACTGAAAAAATTATGGCAAACTAACTTCTTGTTTTACTTTAATATTTTTAACCATTTTACTTGAGGAGTTTCCAGAAATTATATGCAAAATTTTCATTTGACTGATGTTCCACTCAAAAAGACATTCTTCAAGCATGTTTAATAACTTTATGCCTGGTAAAAAGAAATGGTATGTTAATAATAAACTTATCTTAAATAAATATTGACTTAATTGGATTAAAATTTAAAAACATTACACACTACAGCTAACTATAATTTGAAATTTTTTTAAGATTTTTCAATAAAAAACTTAAAATTTTACTAGCTGAGTGCCATTTAATACAAGCTTTTATTCGATTCTAATTCCAATAATACTCTAGGATCTAGTCTTTGATTTGTTAAGCTTTCAATGTCATATATTAAAACTTCTAAGAGTTATGTTAAAAAGTTCAGTTTTAGTGTGTAGAAAGTGTGTACTGAAAGGCACAAAACTTGATGGAAACCATGTGACTTATGTATGTTGATTATCGACTAAACTGTAAATGTTGAAGTTTAATAAAAATAAAATGAAGAGAAAAATAAATATAAGGAAGTATATTCCTTTTGTGTTTCATTCTTCATTGAATTAATTTCTATTAATAGGAGCTAAGAGTCCTCAAAACTGATTAAAACTGAACACTGTTCATTAAGCTGTTTGAAGTAGTAAGTAAGTTTGTATTACAAGTAGTCAGAAGCAGTAGACGTATTTTTTAAATAATTAAAAATGTTCCTTTTTTTCTATTTGCTATTTTACAGAAAAAGCATTCCCAAAACTCCCACAGTTGTTGATCCATGAAATGTCAATTTTACCCACATCAATTGGAGTGACTTCCAAACAATGAAATAAAAATTTTATTAAATGATTTTAATGTAGTCAGGTGATTTCAAAACACATTTCAATCTTGAAACCAGCCAAAATCATTGGTCACATAAGATTCAAGATATAAAAATCAGTTTCACCTCAATATAACTTTATTCTATTAATTGGCACTACCTGGCAGCTATGCTGAAAAACTTAAGCTTTCAAGTTAAATTGACACTAAGCCGACTAAGCCCATTAAAAACAGTTAATTTTAATTTTCTTGCACAAACAATAAAGTATGTACTGAAAGGCACCAAACTACCTGTGTATGGATGTGGAATATTTTTAAATTTGAGAAGAACATGCTGCGGTGCATCTCTGAATTGATCATAGAAACATGCAGAGATGGCAACAAATGATGAATGGAGTCCTGGTCTCTTCCAGGTGTCAATGCATATAGAAATTTTTCTGCTTTCTGAGATCTTCATCTTGACTATTTCATGTCTTGACAAAAACTCCTGGTGCATAAGCACTTCCAGACAATTAGAATCTTCATAAAAAATACAATATAATAAAAAATATAATAAAATAAAAAAATAATATATATATATATATATATATATATATATATATATATATATATATATATATATATATATATATATATGAAAAAATCTAACCAGGCAGTTCAAAGTCGCTGTTGAGAGCATGGACGAAATCGCGGAATGCAAGACTATCAACCAACGTTAACTGAGAACCAGAACTTACGATAAAATCAATTAAGCTTTGTATTGGGGTCCGCTTTTTTGTTGACTCCCCCAAGTCCAGAAGAACATTATTGGTCGGCAGTCCGTCCATGGATATTGTTTTTGAATTTCTTTTATCTTGCTTCCTCTTCTCGGCTGTCATGAACATTTCATACTGCAACTGGTGTCTTCTTCTCAAGTGGGCAACCAAATTGGACGTGTTTTTGCCTGACAGCAGCTTACCACACTCCGATCGAGAGCCGAAACTCCTGACTTTACAAACACTTTTATCGATATCGTTGCGATATTCAAAATAATCCCACGCACAGCTCTCTCTCTTTCTTCCAGAAAACGAAGCGTTCAATGCCGCCATAGGAGGGTGAAAACTATCAAATCTAAACAAAATAATCAGTTATTAGTTATGATATTAACTTAAAATGATTTATTAATAAGTAATGAATAACTGCGCAAATCTCCATCAGATCCAAAAAAATGATTCATTTAACAACTTTTAAATGATTCTACTAATCAAACAGAAACTGTATATTAATTATTACCAGATTGATTAAATTTTATACTTTCAGATAAATTTGTAAAACCTTGCCAGATATCATAATCTCAGCTGAGTCTCCACAATTCATTTTATTCTAATTCAGTTCTACTTCGCTTCAGAATTATCGTTTCTATTTCAGTTCGCCTGCCTGTATACAGTATACACTGCTTCCTTGTTCACAGCTGCTGGGTTTCGTTCAACGTGAGGCGTAGCAGTTCTTTGAATGCAAAATTTGTATTCTCTGAATCTGAATTTTGATATAAACAGACATGATGAAACAATTAATTCATTAATAAAATACGAAAGCTTTTTTAATTCTATAAATTGTCATGAGGTTCCAAGATGATGCATAGAGTACAGCAAGAGAGCTGTATAGTTCGACTTCTTATGTACTAGTTTCTGATGTACTAGTTTAAGTACTTTAAAAAATGCGCTATATAATTTCATTTTGATTAATTGATTGACTGACTGGCTGGTTGGTTGGTTGGTTGGTTGGTTGGTTGGTTGGTTGGTTGGTTGGTTGGTTGGTTGGTTGGTTGGTTGGTTGGTTGGTTGGTTGGTTGGTTGGTTGGTTGGTTGGTTGGTTGGTTGGTTGGTTGGTTGGTTGGTTGGTTGGTTGGTTGGTTGGTTGGTTGGTTGGTTGGTTGGTTGGTTGGTTGGTTGGTTGGTTGGTTGGTTGGTTGGTTGGTTGGTTGGTTGGTTGGTTGGTTGGTTGGTTGGTTGGTTGGTTGGTTGGTTGGTTGGTTGGTTGGTTGGTTGGTTGGTTGGTTGGTTGGTTGGTTGGTTGGTTGGTTGGTTAGTTTGGCTGGTTGGTTAGTTGGCTGGTTGGTTAGTTGGCTGGCTGGCTGGCTGGCTGGTTGATTGATTGGTTGGCTGGTTGAAGGCGTGAAGCTCAACGCCGCAATAGGACCACTTTCGTCTAAACTACTTGACTTTTTTGGAAATAAGATTGTTGAAATACGCGCATCGAAAACGTTCAAGGTGATGGTCGAACTCTCTGGAGATCACTACATTCCCTCCTCACTCCAACTTCAGAAACCTCATCATGGATTTCCCCCGATGATCTATTTAACTTTTTTGGAAATAAGATTGTTGACATACGTGACTCGACCAAAAACTTCGACCCGCCCGATTTCGCAATCAATGCACCGTTTCCTCATGGTTTTGACGCTTTTGAAAAAGTTTCTCCTGATGATGTGACTAAACTTCTCATCGATTCCACGACAAAACAGTGTGAGCTTGATTCAGCCCCTGTGCATCTACTAAAAACCATGCGCCTCACTTTTGCTCCAATTCTTGCAATGTTAATCAACTCCTCACTTTCCCAGACTAATCTGCCTGAACCTCACAAACGTGCCATAATTCGCCCACTACTAAAAAACCTGGCCTTGATCCCTCTGACCCTGCCAACTACCGCCATATTTCTACCTTATCGTTTGTTTCTAAACTAGTGGAACGAGTCGTCCACCGTCAACTTTCTAACTATGTTGAAATACATAAACTACTTCCTCCTACTCAATCTGGATTCAGACGTTATCACTCCACAGAAACAGCTGTGGTTAAAGTTTATAACGACATTGTCCTTGCCCTTGATTCCGGATTCATAACCGCTCTCTTAATGCTTGACTTTAGTGCTGCTTTCGACTGTGTCGACCATGCCATTCTTTTTTCAATCCTTGAATTACAGTTTGGTATAACTTCTGCCGCTCTTCAGTGGTTAATCTCTTTTCTCTCTAATCGTTCTCATAAGGTTCGTCTTGGTGAGCAAACCTCCAAAAAGTACGATGTTTCTTTCGGTGTTCCCCAAGGTTCAATCCTTGGTCCCCTTCTTTTCATTCTCTACACTTCTTATATTGTCAACATCGCCTCTCGACACGAAGTTCTTATTCACCTCTATGCTGATGACACCCAGCTATATATTCAACTCGCCACACAAGACATCTACCTAGCTAAAACAAAGCTTGCTAAATGTTTTGTTGAAATTCAAAAATGGTGCTCAGCCATGCGCCTGAAGCTCAATACTTCTAAAACAGAACTCATCTGGTTTGATCGAAGGCCTCAGCCCATATCCATGAGTTCAGGCTCTATTAATATCGGTGACTGCACGATCTCGTCTTCGAATGTTGTTCGTGATCTCGGAGTGTATCTTGACTCTGGCTTGTCAATGACCCACCATATCTCCGCCATTACAAGGGCCTGCTACTTCCATCTACGCCGAATCCGTCAAGTGAAGCGCTGCCTTAACGAGCAGTGCATTCGTACCCTAGTTCAGGCTTTTGTCATCTCAAGAGTAGACTACTGCAACTCAGTGCTGACAGGTCTACCATCATCGTCCTTAAAACCCCTTACTTCTGTACTCCATGCGGCCGCTCGGCTTGTCAAAGATCTCGGTCCCCGAGACCACATCACCCCAACTTTACGTCAACTTCATTGGCTACCTATCCCTGCTAGAATAAATTTTAAAATATGCCTCTTATCTAAGATCATTCGGAATCTGTGTGGAATCCTGAAAATAGTCGCGCATCCCATTTATGCATTGCGACTCTTCCAAACCAAAGCATTTCGAGAGCAAACAAATCTCCTTTTTACCAAATCGAATTGAGACATTTTGTGACCAGTTGTCGGTATTGAGGATTGCAATAGCAGCAATAACTTCCTCTGCTCTCACGCTAGTGGAACTGCAAAGTCACTGGAGCATGTTGTCTACGAGGGATTGGATAAATTGCTTTGAGTTTATAATTCTCAATCGGTCGTTGCATGCCAGAGGAACATTTCGAAACACTCTATTCTGCTGCTAGCATCGCCATCGTTTGCATTTCACCAGGATCCTCTTTGAAAGATTCAAACACGCAAATCGTTCTTTTGATGATTTAGGGAATGTTCTCGAGGAATAGTGACACTGAGCGACTGCTACTAAGACTTCTACCCATACGGAAATAAAGTAGAAAAAGCTGTACTTATAAGAAAAAACGAACAAAAAGCTGTGCCTATACGGAACGACGGACAAAAAAGCTGTGCCTATACGGAACATTGGACAAAAAAGCTGTGCCTATACGGCGTATGGGACCGTATAGGCTCCACTACACCACTGGTTAAAGACACGTAGGAGTTATGTTGCACCTCTCCCATCTATGTCAATTAAAGACACAGTGGAGCCATTGTCATTATGGTTTTGAAATGGGCCTCTACTCACTCAAAAGTAGGTCCTCTGATTTTGAAGTGGGTTCTTTTTTATTTTAATGCCCCAGGGACGTCATTTTTGATAAAAAATGTGGAGCAAAAAAATGTTATAATTGTAAAAAAAGATATAGTTTCTGTTAAACTTCGTAAATTTATAAGAATTAGGAAGATGCTGTTAAGTCCTCTGAAAATTTCTGGTAATGATTTCGTCCATTGGAATTCTTCCCAACCAGTTTTTTGTGTAATAAGTAATAGGTACTCATATTATCGATATGGCTTGTTTTTTGTGGCATAAAACTTGATCGTTTTAAATAACGTTTATGTTCATAATTATGTTCAACTTATTTGATTGAACAGCGATACTTTACATTGTTTTTTAACGCAGTATAAGTGTTTTATTAAACAAACGAAATAAATCGTTAGCAAACAGAATCAAAATGATAGTTATGTTAGGTTCACTTTCGGGTAAACTATCAGCGTACAAAGGTGTCAGCGTAAAATTAGTTCCACCCACAAATCGTGAGTCATCCCGCCGAATAAGATGAGATAAGACGGTCCTTAAAATCTTAATTAAAGAATCTCGGGTTAATGTTGTGAAGCCACACGTCGTTCAGTTCTACTTCAACTGTAATTCATATGTATGAAAATATATGTAAGTTGGGTTTTTATTTTTCCCTTACCCCTTTTTTTCTTTCTTCCCCTGTCTTTTGCCGGGCGAAGCTGCGCCCGCTTGTATAGAAGCCACTGCTAAGCTCCACTGGGCGCACCATACGCACACCTCTTATGGACTGGGACCCTTTTTTAAGCACACATTTTCAGAGACGAGAATGACGTTTAGCCGTAGTATTGAATACTAAGATCGTCTCAATTAAACGGAAATGAGTTAGCACTTATCGTAGATGGCAAAATTTATTTTTTCCCAGGAGAATAACATTTTATGTCTCTTAGTAGACGTTTTTGTGGGAGTGATTAGATGAGATTCTTCCATGTGATGTGTTAACCTCCAAACGGAAAAGATTCAAACCAAACTCAAACAACTTCACTATTTCCGGGACTTTGTATTCATTGCTAAAAGGATAAGTTTTTGCAGTTGCACTTTTTTAGATAATTGTCCGCCTTCCCTGATGTAGACATGGCTTGGGTCCGATTTTTATGAAACGTGTGGGTTTGGTTAAAATTTCTTCTTTTTAAATAATTTTTTAGTTGGTTGGGTTAGAAATTGCACGAAGATCACAACTTAATACTAATTAAAGTTATCAAATCTGAATAAAAAAATCTTCAGACAAAAATAATTAGAAACCCACATAAAAATTACCCAAAATAATTAAATATCAAATGGTTTGTAGGTATTTCAAATTTATACATAAAATTACAAAAATCTAGAATATAGATGATAAAAAGGTAATTGCAATTGTATTCCACATTTGAGCACAATGAAACCAAAATTATTGAGATGTTAAAACAGATAATAACAAACACCTAAGTTTTTATAGAACAGCTGATTACAGTTTAGGTATTATAATTCTCTAAAATGTACCTAATGCTTAAATTGTAACTTTCTTGTGCCACTTTTTCATATGCTCAAGATGGTAGAAGCAATTCCAAATAATCTAAAAAAAATGGGTTTTAAATTTAAGAACAAACAAGTTTTTGTAGAATATTTTTTATATAGTGTCAAAGGTTTGGCCCTCGTTTTTCTTTTAAACTCCTGATGAAGATTTTTCTGGAGCCTTGACCACAACCACTGAGGTAGTTCCCCTGTGCATTACACTTACAGTCCTTGTGAAACGTTGTGACCTACTAGCCTCTGACAGATCAAGATCCTAATCAAATTTGTTAAAATTTCTTTACAACTAAGTATAAGCAAATCATTAATAATTTCTGGATAAAAGGTTTTGTAATAATTAACCTCATTGAGCTCTGATTTTAATACTTTTGGCAACCATATTCCACAACAAAAATTGCAACAACAGAAACAACAAAAAAAGCAACCAAAGCAACAACATGTTGCCAAGCAGCAAAACATGGAGATGCACTGAAAAGCAATTTTTAAATTTTTTAAAAGACAAAAGCACATATAAATTATTAAAACAACTCTCAAATTACATCTCAGCTTAAGATGAAAACAAATGCCAAAACTATTATAAATATTGCTTTTAACAGTTCACAATGCAAAATATTTGTCAACCACATTGGCAATGATGATAAAACTGCAATTGCTGAAGTAGCAAATGTACAAACATTTAGTTAATGTAGTTGTATTTCTATTAAATTTGTGTTAAAATGAACAGAACATAAAAAGCATGTTATAATGAAAATTATATTCATACTCGAACGACAGGACTGTGAAGCAAGTAATACATTTCCACATTCTCTTCACCGATCTGCTCTGCTATAGCGAGACCCTGAGTTCCATAATTGTCATAAATAGATCTCCTTTTCTCATTTGTCAAAACGGCATGAGCTTTATTTATTATTTTGAACTGCAATTTAAAATAAGACATTAATAGGCTGAAAGCAACTATTTCATAGAAAAAACTGTTTAACTTTGTAACTAGTAAGTAAGCTAGACAAACTAGAAAATGTACTTTTTCCTCCGCAGAAGGATCATTGGGATTTTTATCTGGATGATACTTCAATGCAAGCTTAATTAAAAACAAACAAATCTTTAAAAATTAAATTGATATAAATAAAAACATAACTTATATTTTTGTGGAATGACCTTTTTATATGATTGCCTGATTGTAGCCACATCTGCATCTCTAGACACTTGAAGTTGTTCGTAAAAAGATCTATTATTAATACCCTTGAGAGTTCTGTAAAAATCTCTTATGTGATAAATAGCTATTTTAAGATTGTAGATGTAGATTGAATTAAGAAACAAAAACAAACTGACAAATCTTACGATGATTTTGTTTCCATAACCTAGATAATCTAGGTAATGTCGTAAAGATCTGATAAACAAGTTTTATTTTACATATTAAATCATCCTTAGAAATAAAAAGGTGAAATTCGCGGGCGTGTTTATTGTTCGAAAAGACGGCTCATTGTATACAAAGCCGGGCTCGTTTTGCTGGTTTTGTGGAATAAATTTGTTGAAATACTATTTTATTTGAAAACTTCTGAAATAATTTTTAATAAAATTATGTCTTTGTGATTAGTTGTACCCACTTTTTAGGTTTTTGGTGTTTTTGTTGGAAACAACAGCTGTTGCTTGTAAATCTTGCGGTACGATGCTAACATCGCAAAGCAAGGTTGATTGTTCACAAGTTCTAAACAAATACAGAATAACATCATTAGCTAACATTTCTGCTTTTTTGAAGGTCTTTGGAAACAAACTCTTGTCGTCTAGAACCTCTGTAAAAATCTTTTAAAAGTCCAGACAAAGTAAGGAAAGGTTGATTGTTGATTAAGTCTGCAAAATACAAAATAACATAATTGAAATTAACATTTCTGTTTCTATTAAAGCTGACAGATGTTAAAAGTCGTTTAAAGGTCCAGCAAAATAGCCGGCGCAATGGATTTACAGTTAAAGTAACACATTCTAAAAGGTCATTTCTTATATTTAAAACTTGAAATGTTATTGAAGTTAAGTAAAAACACAAGACTTAAAATTTTGGTGCTGATAATGAAGGAAATCAACGACAAGCCCAAAGTTTAAGAACAAAACGAGAGAAGAGTCAGAGTTAGTCTCATTCAGTCTAGGTTTTGCTTATATTTACCCCACGCAAGACAATAGAGATGTTCGCTACGTTTTTGTGTCGACTACAGAATGTTAAACGAGGTTACACAAAAAGATAGTTACCCTCTGCCCAGTATTGATGACACTATCGACACACTTGCTGGATCTCAAAATGTTTTCTACTTTAGATTTAAAGAGCGGATATTGGCAGGTGGGAATACACCCCCAGGATCGCGAAAAAACTGGCGTTTCAATAGATGAAGGATTGTGGCAATTTACAGTGATGCCATTTGGCTTGTATAACGCACCTCCAACTTTCGAGCGACTCATGGAGTATGTGTTACAAGGATTAAATTGGAGAACGTGTCTTGTTTATTTGGATGACAATATTGTTGTTGGAAAGACGTTTGAAGAGCATCCACACAATCTTGGAGAAGTTTTCCAAAGGATCCGGAATGCTGGTATGAAACCAAATCCGGTGAAGTGTGCACTTTTCAAAAGCAAGGTGAAATATCTTCGTCATATAGTTTCTGCCGAAGGGGTAGGAACCGATCCTGAGCTAATTGAAACGGTTAACCATTGGCCTGTTCCAAAAAATTCTCAGGAATTAAGAAGCTTTTTTTTATGATAGTTTCTAGTCCTTTACATCAAATGTTTTAAGACTGAATTGGCTGTATGTAGGAAGCACATAAGTACTTTCTGTCGTGGATCAAAGTTTGATCCTTTTAACTGTCCCTCCTCCTTTATCCAGGCTTGGGACTGGCTCACAATTAGCGAGGCGGAGTTATTAAGAAGCTTTCATGGGTTGTGCACATATTATCGACGATTTCTGGCCAACGTTTTCAGCATTGCAAACAAATTATATAAACTTACAGAAAAGAGTGCACCGTTTGATTGGTCAGAGGCAAGAGGCAAGTCAACAGGCGTTCGAACAGTTAAAGACAGCTTTGAGTTTGACGCCAGTTCTGTCGTAGTCAATCCCTAAAAAGGATTTTGTAGTAGACACAGATGCAAGTAATGAAGGAATAGGGACAGTGCTTAGTCAATTTGTTGACGACAATGAAAAAGTTATAGCTTATTATAGCAGAACTTTGTCGAAACCTGAGCCCAATTATTGCCTCACCAGACGTGAGTTATTGGCAATAGCTGATTCTATTAAGCACTTTCACAAGTATTTGTATGGTCAAAAGTTTTTGTTAAGAACGGATCACGCTGCTTTGAGATAGCTTTTATATTTTAAAAATCCAGAAGAGCGAGTGGCTAGGTGGATCGAACGCTTACAATCATACGAGTTTGAAATTCAGCATCAGAAGGGTGAACAGCACAAAAATGCTGACGCACTGTCAATGACCGTGCAATGATGAATGTAAGTATTGCATTTGCATGGAGGGGAAGGAAATAAATAATCAGTGTCTTCAAGTACGGTTTCAAATTGACGACTCTTGGTCAGACGAAAAGATTTAGACGTACAATTAAAAGATGATGATATAGATCGGATTTTGAGATGGATGGAAGAAGAGAAGAAACCTGATTGGCAAGAGATTTTTGAAATGAGTCCTGCTACTAAATCGTATTGGGCACAAAGCACAATAGGACTCTCTAATGGTTGTGAACGTATCTCTAAAAAGAATCTGGGAAAGCTCTGACGGTTCCACCAATGGTTTGCAATTAATAATTCCAAAGGTAAAAGTGCCAGAAGTGCTCCAACAAATGCACTCCGGACATCTGGGGAAGAATAAAACGTTGGACATGATCCGCCAGAAGTTTTATTAGATATACTGTAAAATGGATGTAGAAGAATGGTGTTGAAAATGTGGTACCTGTGCCGCTAGTAAAGGAACACACGCTAAAACAAAGGGATATTTACAACAGTACAACGTAGGTTCTCCTTTTGAAAGAATTGCTATAGATTTGGCAGGTCCATTTCCAGTGTCAAAATCTGGCAATAAGTACATTCTTGTAGTCATAGATTACTTTACAAAGTGGCCAGAGGGGTTTATTATACATAATCAAGAATCAGTGACAATTGCCAATGTTGTTGTGGATGGCTGGGTTAGGCGCTATGGAGTACCAATGGAGCTTCATTCTGATCAGTGCAGGAACTTTGATTCACAATTGTTTAGAGAGATGTGCCGTATTTAGGCATACACAAAACCCGCACAACTATCCTTCATCCACAGTCTGACGGTATGGTGGAACGATTTAACCGAACTATTCAACAGCATTTGTCTAAGATGGCCAGCAAAAATCAAGTTGATTGGGATAAACATATCCCATTATTCCTGGTGGCTTACATTGGATCTGCTCACAATACGGCGAAAGTTACCCTAAGTAAAATACGACTTCCATGCGATCTTATGTTTGGAAGTCAGGGAGACACAGTAGAATCGGAAGGTGAGTATGCTGCACAATTACAGGCTCGATTAAATAAAATTTATTTGGTGGCCCGAAATAGGATAAAGGCAGCCAGCCACAGAATGATCGACAATCAAATATGAAAGAATTTAAAGAAAATGATTTGGTGTGGTTTTACAATCCGCAACGCAGAATTGGAAAATCACCTAAACTTCAACAAGACTGGGAGGGACCATATCGAATTATTAAAAAGATCAATGCTATCATCTACCGGATTCAAAAGGGCCCGCGTACTAAAATGAAAGTTATTCATGTTGACCGCCTTGCCAAATATAATGGAGGCAACGAAACTGTTTGGAGTGTTTGGGACGAACAGGATTAAGAAGGATGTAGTTTTACAAATTTCCCATTTGTTCATGGCCCCCTTTAAGACATTTTAAATATAACCAGATAATTAGATACAGTTCCAAAACTCATTTATTATCTATATATATAAAAGAACATGTCCTGACTGACTGACTGATAATCAACGCCGAGCTCAAACGCCTCATCATAGGAACGTGAAATTTGGAACTTATATTACTTTTATTGCGTAAGCATCCACTAAAAAAGGATTTTTGAAAATGTTGCTCCTGAGGGGAAGAAACTGGAAAACAAACTTTTTCTAAAACAATGTATATCTCGAAAACCAAAAATGAGGAGATTTTGAAATTTGGTATATGGATTCTTCTAGAAAAATAAAAAGATACGTGTTTTACCATTTTTTGAAAATTCGGTTTCCCGGACCTCAAATGTGGGTTGGAAAATTGGGTTATTTGGTTATAAAAGTAGCTGCCACTCAAAAACTGTAAATACTACAGATGTAAAAATTAATATTTAGTTTCTACCCCAAAAATAATGAAATACGTGTTTTAGCATTTTTTGAAAATTTGGTTTCCAGGACTTCAAATGTGGGGTGGAAAATAGAGTTATTTGTTTTTTAAAGTAACTGCTACTCAAAAACTGTAAATACCACAGATGTAAAAATTATTATTTAGTTTCTATTCTAAAAATAAAGATATACGTGTTTCACCATTTTTTACAAATTTGGTTTCCAGGACCTTAAATGTGGGGTGAACAATAGGATTACTTGGTTTTTAAAGTAACTGCTACTCAACAATTGTAAATGCTACAAAAGTAAAAATTAGTATTTAGTTTCTACTCTAAAAATAAGGATTTATGTGTTTCACCATTTTTTGAAATTTTGGTTTTCAGGACCTCAAATGTGGGGTGGAAAAAAGGTTTCTATGGTTTTTAAAGTAACTGCTACTCAAAAACTGTGAATGCTAAAGATGTCAAAATTAGTATTTAGTATTTACTCAAAAAATAATGATATAAGTGTTCAACATTTTTTAAAAATTTGGTTTCCAGGACCTCAAATGTGAGGTTGAAATAAGGGTTATTTGATTTCAAAATAACTGCTACTCAAAAACTATAAGTGCTACAAATGTAAAAATTAGTATTTTGAAGTTTTGTGCCGGTTAAAAGTAGCTAAGTCCAGTTTATCACCGTCGGACCAAGCCGTTATTTTAGAGTCTTCACACGGACCAGGCCAAACCTTAAATCAAAGTGGGACGGGCCGAGGTTTTTCACTAAGTATATAGATATTTTAGTGATTTTAGGGTCTTCAGTTGGGCCGGGCCAAACCTGAAGTTAAGGTGGGACGGGCCGAAGTTCTTCATCAAGTATATAAAACTTCTAGGCCTTTAAGAATGGGCCGGGCCTAATTCAGACCGGCTGTGCGGGGCCAGGAGTTTGGGTTTTTAAAACGGACTGGGCTAAGTTGTCGACGGGCCGAGCCGAGACCTAAAAAATTGATCTCTACTATGGATGCACGGTTCAAACTCTTTAATTTCATGCGAGCGAAGCCGCTACGGGCGCTGCTAGTTCTTCCAATAAACAACAGAACCGTTCCAAAGAACCCTTATACTACTTAGCAATATTACAACACACACACACATACACACACACACACACATATATATATATATATATATATATATATATATATATATATATATATATATATATATATATATATATATATATATATATATTAGGGCTGCAAAATTTAACAACTTATTAATCGATTAATCGTTTAAAATTTTAACGAATAATCGAAAAGGACAATAACTTTTCTGATGAATTACTGCGTTATAAAATGGAGATGAAAGTTCCTGAATCCATTGACTCTCTGCAATGGTGGAAACTTAATGAACACCGGTATCCGAAATTGTCATTCCTTGCCAAGACCATTTTGTGCATACCAGCTACCTCAGCTTCATATGAACGATTGTTCAGCTTGGCTGGTTATATTGTCAATAAGACAGGCTCACCAGTTGAACCAAATAGTGTCAACAAACATGTATGTGTGTGTAGTTGGTTAAAATATGTCATATAATTGGAGACATTCCAGTGTTATTTTGATTTTTGACAAGTATGTTTAATAAATGTTACTTATGACACTATCAATTTTAATTTTTGAATTCAATCAAAATTAACTATTAATTAATCGTTAATTTTTGAAAAGTTAACTATTAAATTTAAATTAATCGTTAACAGCCCTAATATATATATATATAAATAACATAAAATTAATAAACTTATATTAATTCAAAAAAGTATCCAAAGTTCATCGTAATTTTAAAAAATCTGTCCTTAGAACGGGCAAAACCACTAGTTCATACATAAATGGAATCGAAACCTGAAGGAATTATTAGATGGGGTGGTGAGAGAGACATCGAGATTCTTAAACCTCCAACCATGCAGCTACGAACGTATGAGGCATCAGATTCGGAAAATGAAATGCTTGTCAGAAAAGCAAGTTCAAATTCTTTTTTCAACGATTTAAAACAGAGCCTAAAATTGACCTAAATAAATGTCCACTTAGATGGTAGCAACAACACAAAGGAATTGGCAGAGAAATACTTGTCATCGTCTGCCTGTACAGTTCTAAGTGAATGTTTGTTCTTTGTGTACGGTTACATAGTGAACTAAAAATGTTGGTATCATTTTTTGCGATTTTTTCATGAATGCTCATTAAAGTAATAAGATTTAACCTTGTCTGCTTCATTGTAATTTGGTTTTTTTCTGGCTTGCACATAAACAGGGAAATAATAAATGTACACACATAAATTTTTAAAAATGCATTATTTCTAATTTTTACGGGGGGGGGGGGGGGGCAGACAAGACACTTTTCCCGCGGACAGACACTTTTCCCGGTGGCGGCAAAATTTGATCCGGAGAGTGTGTAGCTTGCCCCGTTGCCTCCCGAGTCTACGCTTATGCTAGATATTCCATACAACTTGGGGATTCAAGCTCAGCTCGTTGTCGTTGTCAAACACTCATCTGCTTGTGAAACTTGCGCTGAAACAACAAATACACGTTCTAGACAAAGATATTGCAAGTCTTAGAATAATTAGAAAGTTTTAAAAATCTCTAATTTTGGCAATGCTTGTATTTTTAGATCCTTTATTTTAACTTCACCGTGTTTGCTTGCTTGAACCATAAGTTGAGACCCTTTACAACTTCCCGTTATCAAATCGAGTTGAACTTTTGGTGGGTTTATTTGTTGCTGTGGACTTTTTATCTATTAAATTGAATTCCTGGTAGGGAATGCAATTCTAAAATTGGAAAAGTATTTTTCAAAAAAAATTGAGACTTCTACTTTTTCCTTCCAAAAAACCTAATGACAGGGGTTATTCGTAGGTATTTTTAGTAATTTTACTTTCAACAACAGTCATTTTCCAAAAACCAGGTATTCTACCCAAACAATTTTAATTGATACTCTGTTGGGGATGCATTCCTCCACCCCTGGATCGTTCCTTGTTATCACTTCAACTAGCATTTTAAAACTGAAAGGTGTAAAAAAGCGGAAATATTCAGAAGACTCAGTTGAGTATGGTTTCACTTTTATCACTGACAAAGATGACACACAACGAATGAGCAAATTGTTTCTAATGCGACAAAGTCCTGTCAAATGACAATTAAAAACCGAACGAGCTAAAAGAGCATTTCAGTGCAGTGCATTCCAGCAATTCCAAATTGCTTGATGTTCCTAAACAGAAAAGAGCTCGGTGTGACGCCGCAGCAAGTTTACTTCAACTAAGATTATGGTCAGTTATTGACAAACTACTTTTGATTGCCTAGTTTCTTATCGAATTGTTAAAAGTAAAAAGCCTCATACTCTTTTTAAATAGCTACCCAGCTTTGGCCAAAATTGCGCTGACATTCATTATTCCTTTTGCTACTGCCTACTGCCTACTTGTGTGAGATTAGCTTTTCTGCTCTGGTAAATGTGGAAACCAAGCAAAAAATTTGATTGGAGGCCATTGGTGATATGCGAATTGCCTTGTTAAAGATTGGTCCTCATTTTTTAACCTAATCATTGGGAAGTAACAAAAATTGAATTAAATAAAAAACTTGATGCAAATCACTTACTTTGTAATTATTGTTTTTTACATGCAAAAGTAAGGGGTGCGGTCAAATCGAGTTTGTCAAAAGGGGGGTGCGGAAAAAAGGTTAAGAACCACTGCTTTAGATAATCTTCTTGAACTTCCTCTAATTGTTTTTTAAATGCTTTTATTTAACTTCACCCGTCTTTCTGTTGGTTGGGTTGTTTGTCTGTGGTGATCAAATCTTAGAGAGCGTAGACGCCGTAAACAATGTTTGTGTTACGCGTTGATTTCAACGGTTTTATTCATTTTTCACTTAAACCACTAAAGTCACACCAATTAAACCGGATATAAAAACAATTAATTTTTTAAAGTCAATAATAATCTATTAAAACAAATTTGAAATAATCTGCTAGAGAAAAGCTTTTAACGTAAATTTGTTTAAATTCGTTTATTTTTTTTATAAATAAAGGATAAAAGGATGTTGTAAAGAAACATAAATGATAAATATACATAACAAGTTTTATGAAACAATGTTTTAATAGTTTAATAAGTAATTCGATAGCCAAGGACTAAGGTGATGACGATAATGGCCGTCAGCTCGCGATTTTGCGATTCTGACTGACAAAATAGTGGGTCAAAGTAACGGCGTTAGGGGCACTTTATAGCCATGGAAATTTCCAGTAATATAGATTAATAAACGCTTTAAGACATGGAAACAAAAACTAAAGTTGTGGGACCCCAAATAAGAAAGTTATACGAAAAATAAAATGTGGACTAAACATCCAGACGCAATATTTAGGTGAAGTAGGCGCACTTTTACGAGTCTCCTGATGTAACCAAAGACTATATAGACGCCTGAATTATTGAGATATAAACGGCTCAACTCAAAAGTATTTCTTTAAAAATATTATTTTTTATCTTTGCTTGTTTAGTAAATCAGGCTACCATTTGGTTGCTGACGCAATCAATGGCTGGGTACTTGAATAATGGTTACAACCGCACTTACATAACCTTCAACCTTTCTGTAATGAGAGATGAACATTGGGCATTGGTGCTGTTTTAAAGACCTAGAGAACAGCTTCCAGCATGAATCTGTGCTGCAAACTGCACACCATTCCGTACGTAGCCTTTGTAATGTAAAGTTGCTGTTAGCTCTGTTGAGAATATTCTGACATTAATCTAACCCTGTTGTATCCGAATACACACTCGTCAAACTTGGTTGGAAAAAGGTTTATAGGAGAAAAGCAGGTGGCGTCAGCACTCCCACGTTTCCGTTTAAGTTGTTCAGAAAAACCTGTAGATCGAATACTTTCGAGCTGCTGACCGTTTTTTCGGTTTTACTTTTTTGTGAAAATATAATTTCTTACAGAGACGATCCAGTGATTATATTTTTAAAATTCGATTTAGCACATATATGCAGATTTTTTTTCTTTTGTGCCACTTGCAGAAAAAATCAAATCTGCTGTTTAATTTTTTCTTTGTCATAAGCAAGGATTTTATTAGCAGCAATTAGAGAGTGATTTGAAAAATTGTAAACTAGATTTTGTGTTATAAATTATTAAAATAATCAACCAGTCAAGGTTTTAGGTACGTTACTAGTCTAGCAACTAAATTATTTATTCTTCATCAAATAAAATATCTCAATAACTTCAAATTATTTCAAATATATTTTACAAAATTTTATTTCTGCGTTAATATTTGAATATTTTTGTTGACATTGCAAGCTTTCTAATAAAACTAAAGGCTGCAAAAACTAAATAAAAATTACAAAAAAACATTTTTTGGCCTTTATATAAATAATTTTACACGAGATAAACAGCTCATTTTAGCTCTGTTTTACTTAATAATTACAGATGCATCTACGCTAAAATAAAAAGACCCCTAACACATTTTCATGGGTGGGACGTAAGGGGAGGGGTGGCGGTCACCCCCATCGCCCCCATATGGATCCGCCACTGTAATGGGAAGTGCTTCAAAAATAAATTTCAATTTTAATCTTGGACATACATCAAAACAAGAAAGCAAACAAAGAAAAACGCGGTAAAATCCAGTTTTAACAAACACATTTCATAAAAGCCTTAATAAGTTGATTGAATGTTCCAAACTTAATATGAGCACAATTAGTCATGATTCTGTCAAGTCTTAAAGTTGAAATTAGCTGCTTCTTAAAAGGTTAATAAATAGTTATGGATCGAGAGCCACTTTATGTATTTTATTGAAAGTATTTTTGATAAACTTTTTTAAGATTAAAAATACTAATTTTTTTTAGTTTCTTTACTGTAAAATTTATTCGAACTCATTTTCTTAACCACACTACTGTTTTTTCTTTCTTTTATTTTATCGCTGTTAGACAATTCTTGGAAATGCGAAATACCACACTTCCCGTTTTCCAATGTAGCTGATGCTTGGATGATAGGCTCATTTCTTATTTTTTAAATTTTTTAAAATATTTTATTTAACTAAATTTGAAAAAAGTTTTTTTTATATTCTAAAAACCAACCAAATTTATTATAAGTTAAAGTCGAATATTACCACTACCCTAACGTTTTTGTTGAATTTTGAGAAAATCCGTTAAAGATAAGGATCAAACAAAGCATTGCTATAGTAATCAAATAATCATTAATCTTTCATACATCACACATACTTTGTTTCAATTTTTTAATTACCGCTTTTTGAGATATAACTAACCAAGAGTAAACCTCTAGCTAGCGTAAGGTGTATTATTTATTACCAACATCCTCATCAATGGGGGTGGATATTTCTTGAAAAAATAAAAACAAAAGTAAAAGGAAAATTGAACTCTAAACCATAGCAATGAAAAGTCAATTGCGGTCCTTTCTATATTTAGATTTTTGTTTTGCGGATAATTAGTCCTTGTTGGACGACTGTAACATATTTGCATATATTAGCACTAACTGGCTTGGCTACTGGCACAGAAAACAATTCTTAATTTGAAGTACAATGGACGCAGGCGAGTATGAAGTTTGGCTCGCGTGTTTAAAATACCTTAATATATTCACCGTATAATTGTCATATAAAAAGGTTTTCTATAAACAACGACATCGACTAACTTTAATTTTTAACGTTTTTTCATAATTAACGTTTCTGTTTGATTATCAAATAATATTTATTTTTTTAGAACTAATACGGTGAAAGAACTTATCAAAGTTGACTTTTACTTTGATTACTCATTGGTATTACCAATTTATTAAAAAAATACTTTGAAGATAATGGAGCTGGATGAATTGATGGACTCTGGTTTAGGCATAGGAACCTATCAGATCGGGATATTAACTCTGGCTTTTATGTTTTCATTTATATCTACGGATAGTTTTGCAATCAACTTCATTGCTGGTAAAATGAACTACAAATGTTCTGAAGTTTCATTACAGCGTCCAATTTCAATTTTTTCATCAAATATGTCAACGATGCATTCTGTTACTTCTCATAATGAATATGATGGTTAGTTTGCACCTGGTTTTTATTGCTCTATTGGTTGCCTAATTATTCTAATTCCACCTCCATTAATTTATATGTACAAAAGTGTACATCTGTGCAAAAAAGGTAGAGGCAGATGTTAAAAAAGTTTTGTAAACATTTAAAGGAAATTAGTGGTTTAATCATAAAGTTTTCTAAATATTTTTGATTTTTAGATGATAATTATTTTTATTTAAAATTTTGTCACGCAAACAAATTCAACATGTATGGTCGGTATAAATTAAAAAAAAAATAAAACAACAATAAATGTCGAACGAATAATACACAGGCTTACGAATGTTTATACATGCGTTATAGATTCCGCAACAGTTAACCTAAGGCAGGGGTGGCCAACCCGCGGCCCGCGGGCCATTTGCGGCCCGCGGTCTATCAATTGGCGGCCCGCTCTGCTTTGTTTAAATATTTGAAATTTATTGTAAAATTTTTTAAAAACTTCCTTAAAGATCGAAAAATAATACAAAAATTATATATGCCACCAGAGTTTCAAGTGGAGTTGGTTGAGCTGCAGTCCAATAGCTCTATGAAACAAAAATTTCTGGAAGGGAACATAATTGAGTTTTACACCCTTTTAACTTCTGCCAAGTATCCAGCATTGCGAAAAAATGCATTGAAGATGACGAGTTTATTTGGCAATACATACATATGTGAGCAGGCATTTTCCAGAACAAAGTGCAATAAGTCAGCCCACAGGGTCAGACATACTGATAATCATTTGCACGACATCTTGCGCCTATCAGTGGCTGCATTTAAAGCTAATGTAGAAGAGCTGTCGTCTGGCAAACAAGCTCAGGTTTTGCACTGAATGACAATTGCTCCTGAACAGTTAAAATACAATGTTTTTTGAGTCAACAATTCTATTTTGCAATATAGATTTTTTATAAACAGTTTTATTATTTTTTTAATAGTTAACTTTAATAAGCTCACTACCAAAATTAAATAGTTAGCAGTCAGCCAAAATTGAATAAAATTTCATGCTTATTTGAGATGCTTTGTGTGTTCAACCAACTATTATTGTATATTACTTTTTAGTTTACATAACATGTATCCAAATGTTTTGTTGTTAGTTGGGGGTCGTCTCAGAGCCCACTGTAGAAAATTACAACGCTCATCCAGAGAGAATTTTGCCTTTCAAACCAGCGGCCCACCGTATGTTTCAAAAATATGGTAATGGCCCTCTTTCTCAAAAAGGCTGGCCACCCCTGACCTAAGGTATTAAAAAATTATTTCATAATCTTAAATGTTCTGTTTTTACAGTCACAAAATTGTAACGGCTATAATTTAAGCACTTTCTATTAGAAAAAAAACTGAAAAAGAACTTATTAGAAATATCAAATTATTGTATAATTTATTTTTAAATAACATTACATTTTAATATTACACCTGCAAAGTTTTAGATACAGTTTAACACCTATTAAATGGCTGTTTTTGTTATGTAAACGAATAAAAAGATAGTTGGTGTTGGTTCAGATTTGACAGATTAAAATGATAAAAAAAATAATTCTTAAAACAGAATTTTTATTTTTTAAGAACGCATTAAATTTGACTTAAACTAGTCACAAGAAATTGAATCAATCTGACAAGCGAACAACATATGAATAAGTCAAATAAAAATTTTTAATAAACAGTATGATAATGAGGTAAACCGGGACGAACAACAAGTTTAAGTGTAGCAATTGCCTAATCACAGAGCTCAGTTAGCTAACGTTTAATTTAGAATATGCGTAGAAGAGAATAAATATTTGCACTAAACTAATAATAGGTGTTTTGTCTTGACGATTACACGCACAGAGAACGTTTAGGCAAGTAAATAAAAAAAAAGTTTTCTTTAGACAAATAATAGTGACAAATTAAGAATTTAAATAAATTAATAACATTTTTAATTTTTTGAATGATTTACTCGAGAGCACAAAAATAAATATAGTTACTTCTCAAAAAACATTGCTGAAGACGTTAGTTTTATCTGACGATATATATGCAATACCTCTGTGCCTTTCTTTTCATAAATATTGTCAAACCAAACTGACGTTTAGGATGCCAACCCAGAAGCTAGTTTAACAACGCTGGATAACAGTTTTATCCAGCTATGTAATTGTGTAACGCTTTATAAATTTCAGAAAACTACATATCTTAAAATTTTCTAGGGGGGGGGGGCAAAATAGCTTCTAAGGGAACTTTGCCTACTCGTCCACCGTAGTTGCGGGGCTGCTTAAATGTTTGCAAACCTTGAAAGTGAAAATTAACTAATTTCCTGTCATCCAATGAAACTGAAATTTGAAATATAGGCTCGCTCCTCATGACATGCATTCTATTAAAGTTTAAAAACTAAAAAAATGATTATATATATATATATATATATATATATATATATATATATATATATATATATATATATATATATATATACATATATATATATACATACCTATACACACACATACACACACACACTCACACACACACACATACACACACACACACACACACACACACACACACACACACACACACACACACACACACACACACACACACACACACACACACACACACACACACATATATATATATATATAAATGAATGTTTGTATGTATGTATGTATGTATGTATGTATGTATGTATGTATGTATGTATGTATGTATGTGTAAGATGAAGATGATTCATCTTACGTATTTTCATAATATTTGTTTATTTTATTTTATTATGTGCGCATTTTATTATGATTGGATGTGTTGAAACAATATATATATATATGTGTTTATATATGTGTGTATATTTGTGCGTGTGTGTGCGTGTGTGTTTATTATTTTTTTTATCTAGGAATTTATATATATATATATATATATATATATATATATATATATATATATATATATATATATATATATATATATATATATATATCTTTTTCCGGATTTTTAATATTAAGATTAGAAATATTATTTTGTGTATGAATTTTGAGAATTTAGACAGTGTGTTAAAGTTGAGTGTTCGAGAGATAATAAAAGTTTGAAAAGACGTGCTGCAGAGAGAAAATTGAAATTAACAAAAGATTTGTTAGAACCGTGCGAAATTCTACAAAGTGAGATAATTCAGTTTTTTGAGTCCAGTAAAAGATTATATCCAAGGAAGAATAATTAAGTTAAAATAAATTCGAGAAATATTGTGTTATAAATAACTTCGACTTTAACGTTACGAATCGCTAGAAAGCATAGTCCTCTACGTTTACAGTATGTATGTATGTATGTCCTTTATGCATTGCTACACCATTCATCCGATTGTAATTAAATTTTCACACAACCTTGAGAGTCAAGGGGAATCAAATATAGAGAAAAAAAATTGAAATCGGTCACAAAATGAGCGGAGCGGAGCGGGTTAGTGAGCGGGAACTATATACATATATATATACACATACATATACATACATAAATGAGCGAAAACGGGAACGGGAAGCCAACTGAGAGCGAAAGATAGAGCGGGAAAGGGAAAGCGACCGAGAACGGGAAAGCAACCGGGAGCGGGAAAGCGACCGGAACATGGAAAACGACCGAGAGCGGAAAAGCGACCGGGAGCGGAAAAGCGACCGGAAACGCGACGGGAACGGGAAAGCGGAGAAGGAAACGGGAGCGAGAGAGACAAACATTAGAAAAACCTGTATCGCAAACTGTATCAATCGATTTGTATGACACCAATTCGCCTGGCAACAACTATCTATATAAAAATCTCCTGTCATAGTGTTTGAAATTGAACTCCTCCGAAACTGCTGAACCGATTTTTATGAAATTTCTTGTGTACATTTGGTAGGTCTGAAAATAGGTTGTAAACTATTTAGAATATTTTTTTTAAATTATTTTAAAAAGTTAATTTGGAAAAACTATAAGGTGCAATTATGTCCTTTTTATAGGAAATGCAACAGAAAGACAGACATATATATATATATATATATATATATATATATATATATATATATATATATATATATTTATATATATATATATATATAAATATATATATATATATATTTACATATATATATTTAAACATATATATATTTATTTATATATATACATATATATATATATATATATATATATATATATTCATATACATATATATGGATATATATGGATATATATATATATATATATATATATATATATATATATATATATATATTGTGCCAGACAACCCCCTTAATTTTATTCCTAGAGACTAGCTGGGTTATTCGGCGATTTCCAGTTATCTCTGTCTCTCACTCTCTTTGTCTGTCTGTCACTGGTTTTCTGCTTTTTTTTATCCTTGTCTTTTTCGTTTTTTCTGTCTGTTTTTTCCTTTTCTTTTTATCGTTTTTTCTCCCTTTTTCTTTTTTTTTAAATTTCTCATATTAACTTCACTGTCGATCTTGTTGTTTGCTTGCTGGAGTGCAAATCTTTGAAGTCAAAATTAGCAAACTTTTCGTCATCATATCAAAATTAAGCTTAGAATATAGACTTCTTTCTCTACTATATTTGGAAAAGTTGAAAAAGTTTTTATTGGTGATAGAAAAATTGTTTTATCTATGTTTTAACCAACAAATTAAGAATATTATGGATTTGCACAAACAAAACAGGTTTCCTCGTTGTGATATTTTTCTCTCCTTTCTCTACCTGTCCTTTTCTTTGTCCTAATTTTTTCTTTTCTCTCTTTCTATCTCTCTCTTTTTCTTGTTCTGTTTTTTCTTTTCTCTCTATCTTTTTTGTTTTTTTTCTCGCACTTTTTTTGAAAACAACTTCTGAATATAAGCTTGCTTCCGTCTATATATTTATGTATGGTTCACAAAATCTGCTATTGTTAATTTGACCAACTTTCTGATATCGTAGCAACCTGAAATGTTGCACACAGTCCTATGTCGGATGACAACAGCTTCTATCAAAATTTGAACCCGATCCGAGGTACCGGTAGGGGACGTCCCATACAAGTCATCCGCCGAATAATGATTAAAGTCGACTTTCGCATGTCATGGCGAGTTAAAATTTGTTGTACAGACTTGGATCTAGGTCGGGAAATCTCTTATAAAACAAAAATGCCAGCCCCAGGAATCAAACCTATGATCTTCACTTTTTCGGTTTCGGTTCGCATTGTCGATGTATGACAAAACTCAATTTTCGTTTTTCCTAGCGAGCTGAAATAAGGTATCTACTTAGGTTTGGATATTGATTTGACAGCTTCGGATGTAGTTCGAACGGGATTGGTTTGTCACAGCACCCTTTATGATGTTGCTTGTTTACTCTTGTCATAGCGACTTAAAATTTCATATTGGTGATTTGATAGTGATTAAACAGTTTCTGATAAGATTTTTACTCAAAAATTTTTAAATCTTGTTTTTCTGGCTGGCTTATTTTTTAGCAGAGAATCAAAAAAAAACAAAGAGAAAAAAAAACTAATAGGAAAAAATTCTTAGAAAAAGAACAACTTCTCGCCAAAAACCAGCCAAAAAGTAGAAAATAATTTCTGATCCCACCCTTTATATTGACAGGAAAGTTGCTTCAGGATTGTTTTTTGTGGTACATGTAGATGTGTGGTATATGATGGAAGAAACAACCCTGAAGCAAATTTTCCGTCAATATAAAAGGTGGGATCAGAAATTATTTTCTATTTTTTGGCAGATTTTTGACAATACAAAAAACCTCTGTCAAGAAGCTGTTTATTTCTAGGAATTTTTTCAAACTAGTTTTTCTCACTTATTTCTTTTTTTTTCTATCTTTTTCTCTATCTTCTTTCTTTTTTCTCTGGTTTTTCTCTTCGTTCTCTTGTTCTCTTGTAATATATATATATATATATATATATATATATATATATATATATATATATATATATATATATATATATATATATATATATATATATATATATATATATATATATATATATATATATATATATATCTTTCTTTTTCTCTCTTTCTTTTTTTCTCTCTCTTTCTCTCCCCCTCTCTCTCGCTCTTTCTCTCTTTCTTATAAAACAAGTGGAGTGTATATAGATACTTAATTAATTAGATTCCACCGTGAGTAAGAAACGCTTGAAATGGTCTCGTTTTACATTTTTGTTGGTTGAGTTTTATAATATTAAAAACTCTGTTTCTGATGAGTTTCGTTACACAAATCATAATTTGAACTTTTACTAAATATGCAATAAATTAAGCAAAGCTTCAAGCACTTTTTCTTAGGATTTTTTCAACTTTATATTCTGCAACATATACGTTTTTAAATTTATTCATGTTCTGCAATTATATGTATATTTTTTGATGTCATAAATGTGAGTTATAAACCTATTTGACATGCTTTTATGTAGATTTTACTCACATTATAGAATTTTTTATATCAGATTTAATTTGAATTGAAAAGTCATTCAGTTTTTTGGGCTTCTTATCAAATACATGCTCGCCCTATACTCAATTGCTAAATAAACTATTGACTGATATTTCTAGATACTTCGGTAATCTACTTTAAAATTATCTAATTGGCTGTTTAATGGTCTTTCAGTTATTTTTTGTTTTTTGAAAAACTTATTTAACCGTTGTTTTTTTTCAGATGTTTTCAATCTGGGTCCTTGTGGTCTTGATGTAAGAAATGATTTTGCTAACAATTTGTCGACGGTAGATATAACAGGTGGAGTGAAATGTATCCGATGGCAGTACGAAAAATCTGAGTATGTCTCTTCTATCATTAGCGAGGTTATAATATATATATATATATATATATATATATATATATATATATATATATATATATATATATATATATATATATATATATATATATATATATATATATATATATATATATATATATATATATATATATATATAAATAAATAAATAAATAAATATATATATATATATATATATATATATATATATATATATATATATATATATATATATATATATATATATATACTTTCTAGTTTCGAGGGATCTGCTGAAACCTTGTTTTATAGTAACAGCTCTGGTTTACTGCCTGTTTGTTGATTGAGCAGAAGATTTAAATAAATTTCCTGACATAATTGATAGTACAAGAAAAAGTTTCAATAGTTATTTGAATGACTTGAAAACTACTTGAAAAATTTTAAATTTAAAAATTTTGAAAAATTTTAATTGTTATTTTTATTGGTTTCATGTTGTTGATATAATTATTAAAAATAAATGCAGTTTAATCTTGTTTGTGAGCAATCGTGGTTGGTAGATCTGGTATCAACATTTTATATGGCTGGGAGACTTTTGTCCTGTCTCACTCATGGATATTTCTCTGACAAGTAAATCTTTTTAAAGTTTTTATTGTAAAAGTAATTAATACAATATTAAATTTTAAGTAGTACTTATAAAAATAATAATTTTTAACACCTGCATGCAATGTTTAATGCAAATTTGCTTCTCCTTAAAAAATTATCATTTATTGTTTTAATTATATTTTTTAATGTTTTTAAAAATTTAGACAAGAATAACAATATTAATAATAATTGAACAATATTAAAGTTCACTTTTAAAGTTTTTATATTTGAAAAAATTACAATTATTTTGTTTCAGATATGGTAGAAAAAAAGTGCTGATTGGTTCTCACGCATTAAAATTAATGGGAGGTGTTTTATCTCTCTACGCCAGCAACTACCCTATTTTTGTTTTTTCAAGGTTTATTATAGCAATTGGTTCAACCGCTGCATGTATGGCATCTTTTGTGCTGTGTAAGTATTTCTAGCTTTTCAATTATTCAGTTTTGTAGACGCCGTTTGAAAGTTAATTTATAATTGCCACTCCAAAAAATATATTTTAAAATTAAAAAAAAATTATTCTTAAAGATTTCTTATTAGTTGAAAACTAATATTTGTTAACATCAAACTTGTTCAAACTAATTTTGTTCTTAACAGTGGTAGAGTGTGCTGGCAGTAAGTGGCGCAACAAGTTTGGAATTTTATTCAACGTGTCTATAGCTTTCGGAGGCATAGTTCTTCCACTGGTAGCCTACCTAGTCAGAGATTTCAGACATTTACAGGCTGTCTACACTTGGCCACAGTTTATACTACTGTTTTGCTGTCTGTAAGTTTTTTTTAAATTCCGGTTCTATGCATAAATATTTTTGTCAATCAAAACGGAGGTATGAATTTTATTTTCATAAACAGAATACTTGATGAGTCTCCAAGGTGGCTTATATCACAAGGTCGTTCCGAAGACGCTTTGAAAGTAACAAAAAAAATAGCAATTATCAACAGGGAAACTCATCTAATTGAAAGCCTTTCCAAAAATAATTTTAGATTAGAAGTTAGTTTATTTTAAAGTTTTATATAAATTAAGTGGGTAATTGTCTCTCGAGTAGATTTCTATACGAAATAATGGCTAATAAAACGTAGGTTAATTTAAGAACAAACTTAGAACAACACTGATCTAGCCAGAAATAATACAAAATAATAAAATCATGTTGAAATTAAAGCTGAGAAGTTCATGGTCGAGATTTATTATAATGTTGCTGTATTTAATAAAGCAATACTTATATTATACTGTTGCTGCATTTAATAAAAACTACTTATATTATACTGTTCCTGCATTTAATAAAATATTACTTTGAAAATGATTTTCTAGGCCATATTAGACTGTAGTAACTCAACGTTACTTCCAGGCCAAGTCTATGTTAGAAAAAATCTTCTGTTATTTATTCAGTGTTATTTTGTAACTTACTGAAGTTTCTTACTACTTTTTTTAACCGCTGGTGCTCAAAACATACTGCTTGTGAACAAGTTTCAGAAGACAAAAGAGTTAAAATGTCTTGTTTATTAACATTGCACACTATAATAACTTTAAAAAAAATAGTTTGGTAATTACGGTGAAAATAAAAAGTCTGTTGATGAAACGATTGCTCACAATTGACACTAAACTTTTACAGAATCCTTCAATGCTATCTAATAACAACAAGCAAGTAAAAAACAGAAAATATTTTCTTTTTCAAATGTTCGAAAGCAGGGTATATGTTACGAAGACAATAATTTTGTGGTACTGCTGGTAAGTTCATGTTTGAAATGTTTATAATGTTTGATAAATTTCAAAAATCCTTTTTTAAAACATTCAAACTGACGAGCCAAATTAAGGCGTGAAATTTAATTTGCTTGCTTCAACTAACTTTTCTTTTTTCAATTCAAAAACCCTTAAAAACGATCTGTTTGTATTAAATTTTGTTTCAATAAATTTCAGGTTTGTTTCAGCACTAATATATTACGCCATATCGTTAAACACCGGTCGCCTTCCCGGAAGTATCTACATAAACACACTTTTTCTCACTCTTGTTGAAATCCCCGCCAACGTAGTCACTATTGTCGCCATGGAGAAATTCGGGGGCAGATTGACTTTAGCCTTTTTTACAGCATCTGCTGGAGTTGCTTCGTTTTTGATGATACCGTTTATGTTCTTTGCTGGTTAGTCAAACGGTGTTTAATTTTTGTTTCGCCAATTTTAAGTTCAGTGAATAGGTCAGTTCAGTGAAGTTTATTAATTTGGTTAAATTAGTTCACTGATGAGTTTATGTTTATGTTCACTTATTTATTTATGTTTCTTTCACTAATAAAATAATTTGTTTGAAATTTCAGAATTCGAGTTTGTTATAACGGCTCTGGGTATTCTAGGAAAAGGTTTGATAACGGTTTCTTATAACACCCTGTACGTTGAAACTGCCCAAACTTACTCTACACGAATACGCGGTCAAGCTATGGGCGTATCAGCTTCCTTTGGTCGTCTTAGCAGTATGGCATCATCTTTCTTAGGCGGTGTCATGGTTAGTGTGTATATATATATATATATATATATATATATATATATATATATATATATATATATATATATATATATATATATATATATATATATATATATATATATATATATATATATATATATATAATCGGACATTTTAATTTGTATTCCAACACCAGACAGATTTGTGGCGTCCTCTTCCAAGTCTTATATTTGGATCATTAGCACTATTTTCGGGCAGTCTTTTTATCATTTTCCCGAAATTACAAACAGGAGACATGTGCAACAATTCAAGCAGGTTGGTGCTAGTTTAAATACAATACCCAATTGACATTAGCTGCGCACTGCGTAGGCGTTAATTAATTTCAGTGGTTTGAAGTTTTGTTTTAAAGCTGAATCTAATAAATGAAAATAAACTATTATGTATGTATATATCTATCGGCATCAAACTTAAACTTTTGAACCGATTTGATTGACATTTAGTACATTTTGGGAAACATAGACAGAGAGTAGTTTGTGTGCACTGTGCAACAAATCTGAAAACCGGTTGGCGTTTTATGGCCAAAACCCCTAAAAACCCGAGTAAATAACAAGCTGATAGTAGGCGAAATTGTGAAGTAATTTATTTTTAAATCCTTTATATTAATATAAAGAACTAGCGGGGTATCAGGCGTTGTTCGGGGTTTTTCTATCGTTTTTCTCGCTCCCGTTTCCTTCCCCGCTTCTTCTTGCGCTCCCAATCGTTTTCCCGTTCCCGCTTGTTCTTCCGTTCTTGGTCGCTTTCCCTCTTGCTTTCTCGCGCCCGGTAGCTTTCATTTTCCTGCTCGCTCTTTCGTTCTTGGTCCCATCCGCTCATTTTGTAACCAATTTCATTATTTTTACAAAATCATTTCTCTATTGACTCTCAAGGTGGTTAACACATACATCTGTCTGTCTGTCTGTCTGATTGATTGAACACAAACCCATTTCCCGTCATCCAATTGATCTGAAACTTAGTCCATAGATTTGTAAGAACCAAAAATTAATTTTTGAATATTCACGCTAAAAATAAGTAAAAAATAAATTAAAATTAAAAAATTATATAGGATTTTTAAAAAACTAAGTTTTTTACGGTTCACTTGTTTTTATTTCAGAAATTTTAATACTTTCTATTGAATTGTGATAAATTAAATTGAAACATATTGGAGTATTTTCAATATGCTATCTTCATAGAGATAAAATGTGTTTCTGACAGAACTCCGCCTCGCTCATTGCGAGCCAGTCCCAAGCCTGGATAAAGAAGGAGGAAAAAGTTAAAAGGATCAAATTATGATCTACGACAGGAAGTACTTAGCAACCATTTCAGTGTTAAAAACTTGGTGTAAAAGGCTGTAAACTATTACAAAAAAAGTTTCTGACAGAAATCCGCTTCGCTTTAGCGAGCCAGTCCTAAACTTGAATAAAGTAAAGAACAGTTAAAAGAATCCACGACAGGAAATTTTTCGGTGTTTCCTACACCTATTTCAGCCCTAAAACATCTGATGTAAAGGACTGTAAACTATTATAAAAAAAATTTCTAACAGTTCAGTGATAAGTTTTGAAATAGTAAATCTATTAGTGTGTTCGTAAGTGTTTAATCAGACAAGTTTTAATAACAGGTTTGAAACTTACATAATTTGGTGAAGTTTTTATCATCTTTTAATAAAGTTTAAGACCATTCTAAAAAAACCCAAATACGGTTGTCCATATTACAACATTGATGTCAAAAATGGAATCTGAAAGAAATGGTTTTAAAAGTATTGGACAAACTTTCCGTGTCTAAGTTGAGGCGAAAGCTAGAGTTCTGATCTAGACAAGTTCAAATTTAATCTGAATGAAAACTTCACAAACTTTTTGAAAGAAGTTCAACAAAAAAACTTACAAGTTCTTATTCCAATTTGCCATCCACAAATAATTTTTTTTCTTTTCCCAAGAACATAAATTGGTACAACTCCACAAGCCAAATTATCGTTCACTTTCACAGAATTTTGATTCCTCCTGTTAGAACGGACTCTTATGGATCCCCATGTTTGACATCATTATGCTTAACGTGGTCCGCTGGTATTTGTTGACCAGATTTAAAAGTCTGAAATCTGTAGATTTCCAAGGTTCCCACAATTCCAGCATCGCAGTGGGTTATTTTCTTTCCAGTTAGATAATTCATGAACAATTCTCTGGACTCGATCATTTAATTTTTCTTCTTCAATTTTCACTTTTCTTACTTGATGAAACCTGTCAGATGATTTTTTGGAGCCTTAATAATTCATAGCAAATGTTAGAGCATTATTGGGACCATCTACGCGTCATGTCAACAAGCATTTGAACAGATAAAAAATGCTTTAAGTTTGACACCAGTTCTGTCGTATCCAATTCCTGAAAAAGAATTTGTATTAGACACAGATTCAAGTAATGAAGGAATAGGATCAGTCCTAAGTCAACTTGTTGACGGCAATAAAAAAGTTGTAGCTTATTATAGCAAAACTTTGTCAAAACCAGAGCGCAATTATTGCGTCACCAGACGCAAGTTATTGGCAATAGTTGATTCCATTAGGCACTTCCACAAGTATTTATATAGTCAAATTTTTATGTTGAAGACGAATCACGCTGCCTTGAGATGGCTCTCAAATTTTAAAAATCCAGATGAACAAGTATCAAGGTGGATCGAACGCTCACAGTCATACGAGTTTGAAATTCAGCATCAGAAGGGTTAACAGCACAAAAATGCTAACGCACTGTGTGTTGAATGCAAGTATTTCATTTACACATTTCATTAATTTTAATGTCATACAATGCAACCAAGGTTGCCCATTGTAAAATGCTATTCAAACGAAAACTACGACTTCTTTTCAATCTTATGTTGGAAAAAATGGGAGACGTTGCTGAATCGAAAGTTGAGTTGGCTGCGCAATCACGGGTTCGACTGAATAAAATTTATTTGGTAGCCCGAAATAGAATTAATGCCCCTAGCGACTGAATAAAAACTCTGTATGATCGACTGTAAAATGTGAAAGAATTTAAAAAAATGATTGGTATAGTTTTACAATCCACAACGCAGAATTGGAAGATCACCTTAATTCCAACAAGACTGGGAAGGACCATACCGGATTACTGAAAAGAACAATGATGTCATCTACCGGATTCAAAAGGGCCCACGTACTAAAATGAAAGTAATTTATGTCGACCGTCTTGCCAAGTATTATGGAGGTATTGAAACTGTTCGGGACAAACAGGATTAAGAAGGGGGTAGTTTTACGAATTTCCCATTTGATCACGGCCCCCTTATAAGACATTTTAAATAAAACCAGATAATTAAAGGGGTGGTTATACATCTATATTTATAATTTTATAATCAATGCCATAGGCGTAACCAGGAGGGAGTTTTGGGGGTTGAAATATAAATTGAAACTTTAATTCTTATGTTAATTATTTAAGATGGTTCAAAATTTGCATCAATCTATGAATTGGGGCTGCATTGTAATGCAATATGTTAACAAGTAAAGATAAAAATAAGTTTTTTAAAGAAATGCTTTTGAGTTGAGCCGTTTATATTTCGATAATTCAGGCGTCTATATTGGTATCATCTTTGGTTTCATCAGGAGACTTGTAAAAAGTGCGGGCATTCAACGAGGCCAATGCGTCTAGAAGTTTGGTCCACATTTTATTTCTCTTATAACTTTCTTATTTGGCGTCCCACAACTTTAATTTTTGTTTTTTTATCATTTATGTTTGTTTACATCATTTTATCCTTTATTTATAAAATTTAGACGAATTTAAACAATCTGTTCCTTTTTACAGACCCATAACCCCCCTTTTTTGGCCGTCTAGTTACGCCTATGATCAATGCTTATCCACCTCAGAAAGAGTTTATAAACATAAATGTCCACGTCGTAAAATGAAAGTAATTTATGTTGATTGCCTGGCCAAGTATTTTAGAGGCAACAAAGCTGTTCGGGACGAACAGGATTAATAAGGGGGTAATAGAGCATTTCGTAAATGCTACCATCATAAAGACCATAAAGATAAATGTGTTTTTAAGAGTTTAATAATTAGTTTTAGGTAAAAGATTTAATATTGAATTCATAAAAGCTTAGTCAGACGAATTTCAATATCATCTACTAAAGTTTAAGACCATTATAAAGAATTAAAACATGGTTGTCAATATTATAACAATATAATCTGTTTTTATTCATAACAAAAATTTGATAAACATTTGAACTAAGATAATTTTTTATGATAATATTGCAGAAAGAAGATGTTAAATAACAGTCATAATGGAAATGACGAAGATGAGGACAAGATATAACGATCTCCTGAAGTTCATCATTTTTAAATTATATTTAATTATACTCAAGTTTTACACAAATTAGTGCCACCAGTAAATTTTTTAGCAATTTTTCATCGTTATAAACCTTTTTCCTTTAACTTATTTTAGTTTTTTCTGTTAGGTAATGATATTTATGTATAGGAGTATCGAAGCCGAAGTATTCATTTTTTTACGCTCAACGCTGATTGTATACTCTTAACATTGTATCAAATTTTTTTTTAATTTATCAAGTTTACTGTTAATTTTTTAAAGTTATTTCCGTATTTCCATCCCAACGGTTTCTGTGATATTTTTTCACATTTTCATAACGGCATGTTGTAAAAATAATAAAAGACGAAATTTTCATAATTCAGGAATTTTTTCCCATTTGAAGATCTTATTGTTTGAAAGTCAATTTTAAATTATTTTACTTATTTATTTTTCTGCACTAATTTAATTTTTCAAAAATTTTCATGTTTTAAATATTTACTCATCCTTTAAATTTTTGAATTTTTCTTAAACAAGCTCGATTAAATATTACAGTCTATTTTCTATTATTTCACTTTTTAACCAACTTTTCCATACGTCTCTATTTCAAGCCCAATATATTCAAAACCTTTTCTGAAACATAATTTATTATTGGGGCTGACCGGCCGGTTTCGGCATCTGCCATCGTCATATATATATATATATATATATATATATATATATATATATATATATATATATATATATATATATATATATATATATATATATATATATATATATATATATATATATATATATATATATATATATATATATATATATTTGTTACGAATAAACTGGGGAATCAATTTATCTATGAGACATGCTCTAAGAAATACAACTCGCCATTTGACAGAAACAACTTTTCAAGCCAAATTCTCGACTTTTCGGTATAAAACTCGCTGTTCGAGACTACAATTAGTCAAAAACTTTTTCGTTAAACTTTTATTGTCAGACCGACGGACCGTTTCAGCTATGTCAGCCATCATCAGGGTCAAAAGTAAAACCAAAAAAGTAAACAAGCAGAAAGAACCGAAATTATCAAAGAATTAGCACACCAACAAAAGAGTAAACATTCCACCTGTCAAATCAAAAGAATACAAGGCTCAACAAAAAAAGAACATGAGTAAAACAAAATTCCATAGTGTTTACGACGGGAATCATAAACTAATGAAATCACAGAGACTATAACATTTATGGCTGCACTGGCTGATCCATGAATTTTGCAAGGGGGCGGGGCCGAATTTTTTTTCTCCAGTTTTTTTTAATGTTGATTGTTGTTGTTATAAAGCCTGTGCTAAGATAACTTAAATTTTTCATTCCGTTAAACCAAACAAAAGGAATCGAAATTAATTTTTTAATCTACTCGCATTTTTTTCCTCTTTTTCTTTTTTTTCTCTTTCACTTTCTTTCTGTATTTTTTTTTCTATGGAGCCATATCAACACAAAACATTTATTTTTTCATCATAGAGTTAAGTCATCAGACACTTAAAAGCTAAAATTAGGTGAACCAAGAAAAACCTTTGTAATTAGGCGGCTACTAATTGTTTGCTATTTTTTGATGATAATAAGTCTATAAAATAGAAAAACCTTGACCACATTCGTCTAAATACTTGATATGGGAAATATTTGTAAACTGAAAATATAAAAACTTTCGAATCAACATTAAAAAAGCTAAGTTTTTATTACAACTTTTTACTTTCAAAAATCAAATATTGCTTTCATTAAACAAACTAAAAACTGGTGGTTCATGTTTTTACAAAAAAGTTCAAACTTCTGAATCTTTAATTTTACACTTCTTAAGCCAATTTTGGGGCCTCATTTCTATTTCTTGGGAGCCCAAAACCACGTCTGCGGGCCCACTGAAAAGTCAGAAGAAGAATACCTTCTTTGCTCTTTCCAAATTGACGTCCCTGAACCTACAGCTTTTATTCATATTACAAATGATTACTGTTTTAAGAAATTGTTGTTGAGCCGTCTAAACTTATTTAGAAAAAGTAAAAGAAAAAACAAGTTTTTCAACACAAACTTCTCTTTCAAATACACTCGATTTAGAAATACGAAAGATGTTCATATTAAATTTTTTTTAATTGAATGATGTATTGTCATCCAATATAAAACTATGCTAAAAGTTTCAGTTTCCTAGATAGTCAAAAAACTGGTTAAATTTTACTTGCAAGATTTGCGTACAGAGAAAGCCACACACACAAACAGAGATTGTAACCTAAATAAAAAAATTTAAAAAGAAGCGTGTCATTTTAACTTTTTTGCTGGGCCTGTCGGTGAAAGTCTAAATGTTTTTTGAGATATTATTTGAATTATATTTTGTATTGAATTGGTTTGAAAAAGAGCCGAAATTTCTAATTATCTGCCAATTATCAGAACTATTGATGGTCGAGAGGTGAATTTAGTAAAGATAAAGCATCAGGACAAACAGAATAAAATTGTAAGCTAAATAAAAAATTAATTTTTAATTTTTTTAAACATCTAAGGGGGGACCCGGGCTTTTGGGCCCCCTAGATCCCCCACTGCATGGCTGACAAAATTATGTAAACATTTTTTGCTTGTAATAAATCTAAATTTAAAAGAAAACTTAAAAAATGTTATGATATGAAAATAAATATTCTTGCAACAAATATTTTTTAAGCAAGAAAAACATGGTTCCATGTGTTTTTTAAATTGGTTTAGGATACAATTTTATGAGATTTTATAAAATAAAAATGTAGGAAAAATAGAATTTGAATTAATAAATTTGTTATTTTTACTTGTAGCTTCAAAACGCCTAAGCTTTTTTATATGATTTTTACACTAAATGATGTCCAAAATATTCATTAACCATATTGTTGGTTTTTAATTTAACACGAAATTGGTACTATTTTCAAAAAATCAATTTATTTTTCAGAAAAGTCAGAAGTTACTACTTACTAATCGGGGCTAGTATTAACGGTTTCAAAGTAAGTATTAACAGCAACTAACAATTTTTACAAGTGTGGTCCGATACGTACTACAAAAGAAAAATGAAAATTTTGAAAAATGGCGATTTATTTCTCAACGTAATTTCTTTTTAGCTCGGTACACTTGACTCAGCGATGCTCCAACTTTATCAACCCGTCTGAAAAATACATTTTCTTGAAGTCTGTAAAGTAGACCTTCGTGGCGGCAATGATCTCCTCACTCGACTCAAATTTCTGCCCAGCGAGTGAATTTTTTAACAAAAAGAAGTCGCACGGGGCCGAAGAATTCTAAGATTCGTTATTGATGTTTATAGTTTCTTAGAAATGTTTTTGTTAATACTCACCACTGTTAATTGAAGCCCCGGTCTCCTCTATTAATATGCAGATAAATTAAATTAAAAAATAAGAAACTACCAAGTGAACCGTTAAAAAATTTGTTTTTCACAAATCCTTTATATTTTGTAATACGGCTGCTTCTATTTTTTTGCAAATCATATTTTTGACATTAATAAGTCTATAAGTCTATAAATAGAAAAACATTGATCACAGTCTTTTAAATAATTTATATGTAATTATTATATTAATTATAGATTATTATATTAATTATAATGTAAAGTATGCGAGGATTGAAAACATAAAAAATCTTCGAATTAATAGAAAACAGCAAAGTTTTTATTATAATTTTCTAAATTATAAAAATTAAATATCTCTTGATTTAAATAAATTAAAAACTGATGGTTCATTTATCTACAGAAAATTGAAAATTTTCTAAAAATTTTTAAAAGTTTAATTAATTAAATTTTTTACTTTATTCAAATTTTGTCCAACCAATTTTAAAACTTAATAGAATGTAAAGTCCGTGACGTCAAATAATGTCACCTAATTCAGCTTGGTTGGATAACGAAAAGTGGGTTTTTTCAACCGTTTAATGATTCCAACGTACTCAAGCAGCCATCGTTGTTGAATATTTTGACAACTATGAACTTCTCATTTGTGCACGCGAGAAGCAAAATCTTAACCTAAATTAAAATAGCAGCTATTGTATCACACGAGAATTTCATTGTACTGGCTCGATGGTAGTCGATACAACCAGGTGTAAGAAACGAACACAATGCCTGAATGTATCGTACACAATACTTAACTTTTACCGGCAATAATGTTTTGCATAGTTCTGAAAACCACGGAATGTTTTGGTTTAAATTATGCTTTTAATTTTTTTTGGTTTACCAATAATTGTTTGCTGACAATTTCAAGTGCAAGGTAAGAGTATGAAAAAGCGTTTAAAATGTTTGTATTTAGTCTTTTAAACGAAAAATTTTGTAGTTTAATATATAGTTTCATCTGTTATATAAAAATGAATCAAAGCTTCAACAACAGAACCAGGGACGACCCCTCCTTATGAAATCACACAGTTTTATAGGCCACCCACATGTGTGTCAAAAAATTAAAATGTGCCAAATCTTATTCTTCTCGGTTGTAAAACTGATAATCATAAAGAGATGGAAATCTGAATTGATATTCACTAATATTCAGACATACTCGTACTGCGTTTAAACTGCATGACTTCCTGATAGTCGCGCGTAGGCATCATTAATCATTTGGCTGACTGTCAAAAGCTGTACATTTTTTATTGTACAAGCCTAAGCATTTTTTTTATAAACTATACCATTTATGTTTCGTTAATTACAGATTTTAAATTATAAACTTGTAACAGATTTTATCAACTGCGGGACAAACCGTTTTCAACATTCAGCTACAAAACGTCAAAACTCTACTACAAGTCACTGATCAATTGAAACATTTTTTACTTTTGAAAAAATAGAAAATCAAAATAATGGAAATTGATACACTCATGAGAACAGGTGTTGGGGCGGGAGTTTATCAAATTTCTGTGCTCATAATTGCCTGCATTTTCAATTTCCTTTCTATCGACAGCATTGCTATTAATTTCTTAGCAGCCAGAATGAACTTTGAATGCCTGGAAGATGACGGCATTTCTTCATATTTCCCATCTTTACAAAATTTGACTAATTTAACTTTACTGAAAAGTTAGTTTAACTGATAATTTTACTGACTGATTTATTAGTAAGGGAGACCAGGGCTAGTTGATACGGATGTAACAATATCAAAATAATTCCACAATCACTTTATCGAGAGTTTTCACAATTAGTTTTATTTGCGACAACATGTATCCGGTATCTATTCATCATATTACAATGTTTTACTTAACTCGCTTTCGTCTCTGTTTGTTTTTCTGTCCAGATAAATCTTGCAATCAAAATTTCGACCACTTTGCAACCAGATTTTTGTAAAATAAATAAAGACGAACTTTTAGAAAATTGTTGGAAAGACGAAGTTTTCTTGTGGGGGCAGGGGGTAGTTGCCCCCAACAAGGATTTTTTTTTTAATATTTGTTTAAATAAAACGACTACTCCCCCGGTCATCAATTATTTTTGGAACAAAAGTGTATAAATTATTTGTTTATATAAATTGAATAAAGACAAAGTTTTAGAAAATTTTTGGAAAACGTATCTCGGACTGACGAAAGCTCAAACGGCTAAACGGTTACACAATTTCACCTAATCATTTTATATATGCGCTAACGTTTTTCGTTTTATAAGAATTAGAAACTATTATAAAGTCTTTTACCAAAATGTGAACAATTTATTTAAAAAATCTGCCAGGCTCATAGGAAAAATATTTTATACTTTTTAGTGCGCAAGAAAAATCCGGGGGCATAAACTAGAAACAAATTTTACCAGAGGTGAAAAACTAAGAGCAAAGGTCGGGGGCGAACTTTCCGCATCCCATATATAATAGGTATCTAAAGCAAAACGGGACACAACATCTATAGTCACACGTTCTGCAGAAATGGCTATGAAAACCAACTAAATTATTCAAAATACTTCAACATCAACATACAGTAGATTAACTTAATTGTCTATATTTATTTGAAATTATATTTTACCAAATTGTTGTCATTGCTAATGACTAAGCTTTGCAAACATTTAACCATTGAATTAATTATAAATAGATAATTGAGGTCAGTTATAGAGTATTGCACGGGGTTGTCCTGAAAATCTATCCTATGAAACGGACTGCAAAAATATGGTCCGTAAAGTATTCGATCACTTATTTATATAGAATTCCATGTTATATGTCTGCAATTGAACACATGCACAATATTTTATTATAAGCTTGCACACGAGCACACAGACAAAATACTGATAGAAGTATGCACACATATACGGAAATACACACTACAATCCATTGGAAAAATGCACGCAAGCAATTAACTTACCTAATTTGATATTTGTAAGTGAAGAATACTACAAGAATTATATTTTAAATAATACAGCAACAGAATTTGAATAGAAATAGATACTGTTAAGTAACGTAAACAACAAATAACGAAAGATATAAGATTAGAAAGAAATATAAATAAAAATGTTTTATAATGTTGAATATCACGTTGTAGAACGCTTGTTGTTTAAGTATGTGTATGTGTGAATACGATCCTTATTAATACGTTATAATTTAAGTAAATTGGTATTTTAAAAGCTATAATTGGAGCGTTGTAAAATATTTTAAAAATAGAACAAAAAATATGCAACAGATTTTTTATGAACTTTGTATGATATTATTTTTTAGTTTCAAGGCATGAGACCTATGTTTTTGAATATATTTCTTGAAAAGGGATGCATGGATGAGAACATCAAAATGTTGAATGCTGTGTATTAATTATTTAATTATTTTTAAAACGCGTTTTTATTGGGGAGCAAACGATAAAAAAACATTTTAAATGTTTTTATACTAATATCATCAACATAACACTCATAAACTTACAAATGTGATTATAATAATACGCTTTACAAACTATGACTAAAATTTTATTTCAAGTCAATTAAATTATTATTGTTAAATAAATTGAATACATGAGTTTATTTGCAGTACCTGCGTAAAAACATATTTACTGGCTAAGTAGGTATGAGTAAATAAGGTATACGCTACTTAACTGAACATTTTTATATTTGCTATGCTGGCGTAAAGCAAAGCTCGATAATTACCATTGTCATTGATTAAACTAAATTTGTTGATTCTGTATTCATAGATTTGTTGCAAACTTCATAAAAACAAGTAAAAATCTACGACCTAAAGTTGTTATAACCCGTAAAAGTCTAGGTAGGTATCTTAAACAATGAGAGCTAAATTTAGGGCTGATTTTAGGAAAACAAAAGTTTGAGTTGGCTATGCCCCTCTTATGCTGCCAGTTTGCTGTGATTTATTTATTTACTAAATAAATAAGCCACTGCAAACGGGCATTGACTAGAACTTAAAATTCAAAATATGCGCTCCGGTCTTCCTTAAGTACTACAATTTACAGACTTACAACAACTTGATTAAACAGAAACAACTTGGTATTTAACTTCTACCTTAACATTTGTTGAAGATATGAAATTTTTTTTTTACTAACTTGTTATTCAGACGAATCAAGCACAGAAAAATGCAATATAGTCTCGATGGTCATCCACCACGACAATACTTCAACTATAGAATACCAAAAATGCCAGCGATGGACTTACGAAAAAACTGATCATGTTTCTACAATTGTTAGCGAGGTTAATTAGATATATTTCAGTTAATCCTATAAAATGCAGTAAAACAATACAGGAAATGGGATGAAACAAGAACAAAGTAGTTACTTAAAGAAGTTTGCGCTGAGAAAAATTTTTTCATAATTTTTCAGTTTGATCTTGTTTGTGATAAATTATGGTTAATTGATCTCGTTTCGACCTCATACATGGCTGGTAGACTACTATCAACTCTTGTTCATGGATACCTCTCAGATAAGTACGAACATTTCTATACAAAATTGTTTGGTTTTAAATATAAAATTTAACGATAATTCTGTAAAACTGATTTAAAATTCAGCAAAAAAACTCAATGTCTGCAACAAATAAGTCAATTCCGGTCTCTAATAACGATTTTATTCAAATTGAATAACATAAATTATGGGTTGAAAAAATTTTTTTTTAAAGTTAATAATGTTTCAGGTTTGGACGAAAAAAAGTTCTTTTTGCTTCTCACGTGATCAAGTTGATAGGAGGTGTGATGTCATTGTATTCATACAACTACATCACATTTTTCATATCCAGATTTATTATAGCAATTGGTACTACAGCTTCATGTCTGGCTTCGTTTGTGTTGTGTACGTTAGTATTGTGTACATATATATGATCTCATTAAAAGATTACCAGTTGAATGTGATTTTTAATGATTATTGATTAATTCTAATTTCATCAATTGGATTTTTGTTTTTAGGATAGGATTTATCGAATTATATAACGTTAAAATGTATTTATTTACTCTTATTTTCTGTTTCTTATTTGTTTATGCTGTCAACATCTTTATCGTTTTTTTTAATTATCACAACTAGATTCAATGAACATCCACTATCCTGAATTATTAGACAACTTAAATATCGCCGTTAGTATAAATACTTAAAAGAAAATGACCTTTCCATTATCATCACCATTATCTTGAATGACCTTTCCATTATCATCACCATTATCCTGAATGACCTTAACATTATCATCACCTCTACCCTGAATGACCTTCACACTTACAAAGTTACTATAATTTCTAACACCACAAATGTAATCAACTCTGACAGTTTTAGTTTATTCCCCACTACAAATAATTTGTATCTACTCGTTGTTTTTAATGGTTGCAGTGTTAGGGAGTAACGCGTTACTTGTAACATTTTTTGGTAACTAGTAACGTAACGCGTTACTTTTGGAGTAAGTATCGAAGTAACGTAACTTAGTTACTTTTTCGAGTAACTTTAACGTTTTTCCGTTACATTTTTTTAATTATATTTTTTTAAAATATATTTTCACCGTTTAAAGTTAAATTTTAAATCAAACTTTTGTTTCTAGGCTATAGCAACCCATGTTATTTGCTATTTCGGTCTCGTTTATCCTTTTTTGTTGTTGAACGCTTAGACCGGTTGATCTACGAATTTTCACATAGAAGACCCGCAATTAAATCGCGAAAAGCGTTTCTTAATTTTTTTTAGCTAAATTGGTGGTTATTTGATGGATATTATGTCACCCTAATTTGAAAAGTTTTTGCTCATTGTTTTAAGCGTATATACGAGAGAGCGATAATGCACAGTACAGTGCGGTTGCATCATTAAAACACCGCAAAAACGATTTATTTTAAAAGAATTACTAGTCATTAACTTGTTAAGTTGTTAGAAAAGTATTGTACTTCAATTTATTGATTGTCAATGAAAATAACCTGTATAATAGCTTACATCTCCACCATTATCACAAGGTAAAAAAAAACTATTTTTAAAATATAATTCTGCCCTACCGTCAAGTGCACCAGTTGAAAGACTTTTCAGCATGGGTGGTCAGACTTTCACTCCTCGACAAAATCACCTTAGTGATAAGTTTGAAGAACAGCTTTTTTTAAGAGCCAATAAGGCAATTTGAGTTTTATTTTTTAGTGATTTTTTGCAATAAATTGGATTTAGTGTGTTAAACAACTTTTTGTGTTTTTTTAAAGTTAAAGTACATCAATTTTGAGTGTCACTAATTACATGAAGAAACAGGCCAGCGACCTCTTTTACAATGTTAGCAGCTCGCCGATAAGACTAGCAAATGCGGTGTTAATGGCGATGATGACAGTACTGGGCCAACACGTCTCACAATAAAAGTAACTGCCAAGTAACTAGTTACATTATTTAGTAACTTGTAACTGTAACTAGTTACATTTTCATCAAGTAACTAGTAACCATAACTATGTAGTTACATTTTCAGCAAGTAACTAGTAACTGTCACTAGTTACATTTTTAAAGTAACTTCCCCAAAACTGAATGGTTGTTATTTCTTGGAAATGTCTTGACAGCAAATTGTCGTTGCAGTTAACTCCATTAAAACAACCTGTGAGTTTCTGGCAAGTTTCATGTTGGTCCTCAACTCTTTCTGATACAAAGCTTCAACGTTTTAGCAAGTTTTTTCTAGTTATTGTGATTTTTTCATAATTTCTTGATTAAGCTGTAACTTCTGTCCCGATCATCATTATGACAAAAAGATGATTAAATGCAACGTCAAACTGCATAATTATTGCACTGCCGATTTTCTTAAGTTTGATATGACTCTGGTCTTGTTGGCAGATAACTTGAACATTTTCAGGTTCTTTAACAAAAAAACTTGTGAAAACACAAAATTCTTTATTCTTTCTTACACACCCTCCTGAATCAGAATCCGTGTATGCTGTTTTAAGCAGTGCCATAAAGCTTTTAAGGTCTTTGTTAAAATATTAAAATTCTAAGAAAAATACCAATATAATTCTATTCGTTTGCTTCAAATTTACATTTATATGGGTTTTCGTCATCTGCCCTCCAAACTTTCAAAGCTGCTCTTGTTTTTTTTGTCTATTTATTGTTGAGAACAGTGGTTTTGCAATTCCTGCTTCACCCTGAAACCATCAGTTTAGTCTTTTTCACTTTCTAAATGATTACATCATTTTATTATTGCCCATTAAAGTTGATAAATTTCCAATTTATTTATTGATACGTTTTTCTTTTTGTTTATTGCTCAACCGATCAATTGTTATTAGAATCAATATTTTAATTTCATTTTAATTATAAATTTTGTTTGCAGTGGTTGAAATCGTTGGAGAAAAGTGGAGACGCAGATTTGGCATAATATTCAATCTATCGGTGGCCCTTGGTGGGATGATTTTGTCCCTTGTCGCTTATCTGGTCAGGGACTTTAGAAATCTACAAGCCATTTACACTTGGCCGCAAATTACACTTCTTTTTTGCTTTTTGTTAGTGAAAAAGCTGATTTTTTATAGTTCCACTTTATATTTTATTGAGATTATTAATGTATTCGACAACAGAGAATTATTATTTTAGCAGTAAACCTATAAAAGCATAATTTTAAACATAAAAATTGTAAAAACTTTAAGAAACAAAACAATTATAATCTATAATAATAGTAGCATTTATTATGAAAAATGTCTGCTTTGTAGCCTCAAATGACAGTTTCGGGGTATATTTGGCTCACAACAAATATCAGACTAGTAACTGGGAACGGAATCAAACGCTGCTAGCTTGATTATCTGTTAAGATTTAGGCGGTGCATTTTTTCGGTGTCAAAATCCTAGGAAAAGGTCATTCAGAAGCGTCAAGAGATTTGCCACTGATTTATTCTTCTGTTAAAGAATTAAGAATGTTGTTTAATTCAGTTCATAAGACAATAATAATTCTTTCATTTCCAACCATAAAACGATGACAGATATTTTCAAAAACAAACCAGATTTCGTTACGCCGTCTAACGCTCAACTTAATCAAATTGTTTTTATTTTAGTAAATGTCGCCGAAGTTTTCAAAATTTTTGACAACTCCACTTTTACCGGCCCTGACAATACGACTTATGTTCTTTTCAGAAAATGCGTCAATTGTTTAGCAGTAACAACCATTAAGGCAAATCTTTGATATGCCCATAAATATTTATGAATTATCAGAAGAATGGAAAACTGCTCTCATAATTCCGATCCACAAATTGGGTCAAACAAGCTTGTCACCTAATTAGAGGCTAATCTCTCTGACATGCAGAAATTTTGTATAACTAAGATGCTGACTTTTAATATGCCTATGATACTGATATTTATCTAACTTTATTAAACTATATGAATTGAAATGCTGTTCATTAAATGACTTGTTCACAATAAACATTATCCCATTTTATTAATTTTGTAATTGTATTTTACTTTTTAATTTTATATGTTAATCACCAAATAATTTATTTGAAATTGTATTGTATTGTTAATTTAGCATATTGGATGAATCGCCGAGGTGGTTGGCTACTCAGAAAAAGGTTGAAGAAGCAAGGAAAGTAGTAACAAAAATAGCTGTGGTCAACTGCACTTCTGATGTTACAATGGACTCGTTAGAAAAAATTACTTTTGAGGTAATATTTTTATAAATAATATTACATGATTAAAATAAAAATATAATCTTTTTGTTTGTTTTTCAGAGTATCCCAGTCGGAAATAGACCTCAAAAATCTTCATTTCTTAATTGTAATGGTTTCTTTTACGACAAAGTTATTGCAACAAAAAGTGTCATTTTGTGGCTAAACTGGTATAAAGTGTGCCCTATTTATTGTTATTATTGTTATTATTTAAGATCATAAAATTAAATAATCTAATTACAACGCTTATTTGAATTCACCTAGTGCGGTGTCGATTGTGTTGTGCGATAAAACAATTTCGCCACTCCACATTGTTTTTATGTTATATTATGAGCATTGTTCATTGAAATAAAAATTGTTTATACAGGTTTGTTGTGGCCTTGATATACTACGCTATATCATTAAACATCGGCCGACTGCCTGGGAGCATTTATTTAAATAACTTCCTCGTTACACTTGTTGAACTTCCTGCTAATGGAATAACCATTCTTGCCACGGAGAAACTTGGAGGGAGGAGGACTCTCGCTGTGTTCACCATTCTATCCGCTGTCGCATGTTTTGCCACGATTCCTTTCATGTATTGTGAATGTTAGTTCATGTATTGTGAATGTTAGTTCATGTAATGTGAATGTTAGTTCATGTATTGTCAATGTTAGTTCATGTATTGTCAATGTTAGTTCATGTATTGTGAATGTTAGTTCATGTATTGTGAATGTTAGTTCATGTATCGTGAATGTTAGTTGATGTATTGTGAATGTTAGTTCATGTATTGTGAATGTTAGTTCATGTATTGTGAATGTTAGTTCATGTATCGTGAATGTTAGTTGATGTATTGTGAATGTTAGTTGATGTATTGTGAATGTTAGTTCATGTATTGTCAATGTTAGTTCATGTATTGTCAATGTTAGTTCATGTATTCTGAATGTTAGTTTATGTATTGTGAATGTTAGTTCATGTATTGTGAATGTTAGTTCATGTATTGTGAATGTTAGTTCATGTATTGTGAATGTTAGTTCATGTATTGTGAATGTTAGTTCATGTAATGTGAATGTTAGTTGATGTATTGTGAATGTTAGTTCATGTATTGTCAGTGTTAGTTCATGTATTGTGAATGTTAGTTCATGTATTGTGAATGTTAGTTCATGTATCGTGAATGTTAGTTGATGTATTGTGAATGTTAGTTGATGTATTGTGAATGTTAGTTCATGTATTGTGAATGTTAGTTCATGTATCGTGAATGTTAGTTGATGTATTGTGAATGTTAGTTGATGTATTGTGAATGTTAGTTCATGTATCGTGAATGTTAGTTGATGTATTGTGAATGTTAGTTGATGTATTGTGAATGTTAGTTCATGTATTGTCAATGTTAGTTCATGTATTGTCAATGTTAGTTCATGTATTCTGAATGTTAGTTTATGTATTGTGAATGTTAGTTCATGTATTGTGAATGTTAGTTCATGTATTGTGAATGTTAGTTCATGTATTGTGAATGTTAGTTCATGTATCGTGAATGTTAGTTGATGTATTGTGAATGTTAGTTGATGTATTGTGAATGTTAGTTGATGTATTGTCAATGTTAGTTCATGTATTGTCAATGTTAGTTCATGTATTCTGAATGTTAGTTCATGTATTCTGAATGTTAGTTTATGTATTGTGAATGTTAGTTCATGTATTGTGAATGTTAGTTCATGTATTGTGAATGTTAGTTTATTACGTGTACCTGCTCAGTTTTTGTAGTTTTAGCGATGAAAACGATCTTTTTAAATTATTTTATTTTTAAACCTTGAAAATTTTTGTTTTTAATTGCAAATGTATTATTTTTACTATTTTTTCAGCCTGTGAGTACGTCATTACAGCTTTAGGAATATTAGGGAAAGGTTTGATAACGGTCTCTTATAATACTCTTTACGTTGAAACAGCTGAAACTTACCCCACCAAAATACGCAGTCAAGCAATGGGCGTATCAGCTTCTTTTGGTCGTTTTAGCAGTATGGCATCATCTTTCTTAGGTGGTGTCATGGTTAGTAAAAATCGGGTGGTATTTTCAATTATCACTCCAATCTTAGCAAAATTTTAAAAATGCGAATAATAATTTTAGTAAACTTTCTGTAAGTACAGGCTGATCTATGGCGCCCCCTACCCAGTCTCATCTTTGGCTTTCTTGCACTTCTCTCCGGAGGGCTTTTTGTGATTTTCCCGCGTAAAAACACCAGTGATATGACTGAAAGTGACATCAACGCAAATGAAAACCACCATCCGCAAAATAGGAAGTCAGTTTCATTGTTTTGTTGCATTATTTGGTTTGTTGATCGGTGATTATTTTAATATTTTAAATTTATTAATTTTATTATAAATAAATAAAAATTATTGGAAAGTAAAATTATTTGAATCATGTTATTGATGTTGGTTTTTATTTTATTTTTAATGTTTTGTTTCTTTTATTCTTAACCTGGGAATCCTTAAAATCGTACACAGAGATTTCCAAGCTCTTCCGATGATTAACACTATTGTGGAAAGAAAACAAGATGGCATTCTCGCTTGAAATATTTTCTCAAGACAACCAACTTAATCAATCATATAATGAAAAACTAGAAAAATTATTTTATTGTAATAAAAAATTGTGTTTACTTTTAGTGTTTTAAAACTAAATAAACATGTTTAAAATTGTTTCAAACACAGAAAGATGTGTAAAATGATGTAATCTAAGACTTTTTTAAACGTATTTGTTTAATAATCAGCTTTGAAAATTTTAATCGTGTGATATTATGTTATGTACTAAAATTCAATAGTGTGATATTATGTTATATACTATATTGTACTAAAAAAATTGATTGTCACTAAAGTTCGTTTATAGTTACATAGATATATGAGTTGTAATTACTTGATGTCATCACTGTTCTGGCTTGCAATGTATTTTAACGCACCACAAAGTATTTTCTGTTTTTTCTGTCAAGAGCCAACTTATTCTTTTTCAAAATCAAAAAAAGTAGAATTAACAATTAGTTTATGATATAATTTAAATAAATTAAATAATAATAATAAAAACGTAAAAAATGACAAATTTTTATCAATTAAAAAAATAAAAAAAAATACAACTTTAACAAAAACTAGTTTAAGTTTGAAAATGATTTATTATTCAGTTTTGAGATCAAATAAACTAATTTTAAGTTAATCAAAAAATTTAAAAGAATCATTTTTTTCATAATAAATTTAATAAAAAACTAGTTGTGATTCTAAAATCTAGAGGAATTAATAGTCACGTGACAATAATTTTATTGATTAAATATTTGAATTTATTTATTTTTATTCGGTGAAGAAGCATTTTTGACCGATATGTGTGCGTTTGTGATTTTGTAGAAAAAAAGCAGCTTGTGAAATTTTGAACTTACAGTTGAATGATAGACGGATAGCTAAACAAAGAACTAAAACAGACATGTTTCATAACAAAAAATGTTTGGTTTATGAGTTTCAACCATATGTGACCAACTTTACAAAGCTTTTGCTTTATTAAATTTTTCAGCATGAGTTGATCAACATGCAAAAAATCGCACGACGTAAAACTGTAAGAGAGAAATTATGGAATAAACAAAAATTTTGAAAAATAAATAATAAACATAATAATCATTTGTAGTACCACAAAAAGAAGAAATGCTTATTGTTTGCGATTACCTGTCGTCTGGTGGTTAGTTGAGATAATAATATCTGTTCCGCTATAATCTTTCAAGTTATAAAACCTCTGCACAGAAATGAATGATTCTGATTGGCTTAAATTCTGTTCATGCAAAAGAAATTTGCTCAGTTTCACACTTATCTGCTACAATGGGAATAAAACGTGGAAAAAAATTTGTTCCTTGCATGTGCTTGTTTGTTCCTTGCATGTGCTTGTTTGTTCCTTGCATGTGCTTGTTTGTTCCTTGCATGTGCTTGTTTGTTCCTTGCATGTGCTTGTTTGTTCCTTGCATGTGCTTGTTTGTTCCTTGCATGTGCTTGTTTGTTCCTTGCATGTGCTTGTTTGTTCCTTGCATGTGCTTGTTTGTTCCTTGCATGTGCTTGTTTGTTCCTTGCATGTGCTTGTTTGTTCCTTGCATGTGCTTGTTTGTTCCTTGCATGTGCTTGTTTGTTCCTTGCATGTGCTTGCTTGTTCCTTGCATGTGCTTGCTTGTTCCTTGCATTTGCTTATTTTTTCATGTGTTTGCTTGCATGTGTTTCTTTGTTCCTTGCACGTGTTTGCCACTTGCATGTGTTTGCCCCTTGACCACACTGGTACTTTTAAATATAATAGCCTGTTTAAAAAGTTAACAAAGCAATTTGCAGACAGACAAACAAAACAAAACATGTAAAATTAATAAATCACCATCACTCGGAACATTACTGGTTTTACTTCGACAAATAAAGTTTTACGGTGCTGTTTTCAGCGATGATGCAGTAAAAGAAGCATAATACAGAACGAGCGTCATTTGGTCGCGTTGAAGTCACAACGAGGAGCTTTGCGAGCCTACGGGTTAAATTTGTACATTTTGCAGTTTCTTTGGCGGATTTTGTTTGTGAAATTTGTAGAAAATGTTTTTCCATTGTATGTTTCCGATAGTAAATTTTTTTGTTTTATTCCCTTGCAAAAGTGAGATTTATTTACATTTTTGACGTTTTGTTAATTTTGATTTAAAAATAAAGACTGCATATACATTGTACAGATACATTTTATTAAAACGATAATTAAAATATAACTATGACTACTTTTTTCAAAACTCAATTTTATCACGAACCCGTAGAAATGTCATCAGAAAAAATCTTTTGCACTTTTCCGTTGTTTGCTTGGTCTGACTACGAAGCAATAAGTGATCACGGCACAAAAATTCCTGCTTTGAATTCAAACGTTTCCCAAATAAAGTTACAAGTTTCATCATTTTCAACCGAATTACGACCAAAACCAGCTTCAGGTCGAGTATGGCACAGCAGGATCGTGTACAGGAAAAAAGACCAATCCCAGTTGAGACTCAAAGAGATAACTGTGTACCAATCAAAAATGACTGTAATCTACAAAAACGCAACTTCGTGTCAAAATCCAGAAAACCTTTGGACGTCTGATCAAATTGCATTTAAGCTCAACCACTCCAACAACAACTTTATGATGAAAAAATCTTCAGACCATCATTTCGTCGAGTCCTATTTTCAGGAACTTCAACAACGACACGACTTTTCTCAGCATCAACAACATCAACATCAAAACAAAGATCCGAAAAGCAAAGAATGCTGGAAAGAATATTTGAATTATACACTGACCTGTCTCTCCGAAGAAGTGGGAGGAGCATTTAGATTGTTTCAAAAGACCAACGAGTTAGGATTGTGTGTGTTTCTTAAAATCAAAATTTACGTTAAAACATGTGCAAATGAGGGTAATGAGGCTAGCAATAAGAATAAAAATAATGGTTTGATCGTGGTAGTGGTTGTGGCGGTAGTGGCGGTAGTTGTGGTAGTTGTGGTAGTGGTGGTTGTTGTGGTTGTGGCGGTAGTGGCGGTAGTGGTGATTGTGGTGGTTGTAGCTGTGGTATTTGTGGTAGTATTGGTTATGGTGGTTGTGGTGGTTGTGGCGATACTGATGACAATAGTAACGAGAAATTGTGTCAGTAGTAGGAGTAGTAATCATTGATGAGCTGAATAAAAACTTGATTTTTTTTAGTTTGATTTAATTTAATTTGAATAGAAACGTTTTTTGCAGCAAATTGTCTTTTTCGTGTCTGAAGTTTGTTAGTCTCGGAAGGGAGCTGATGCAAGTTCATCAATGTGAGTTTCTCATTTTTTGTTTGCAATCACAAATATCAACAAACATAAAACCAATATTTAACTATTTATATTGTAAATAATAAAAATAAATATTAGTTCTAACAAAAGTAAACCGAACAATTAAATATACCTACTGCAACTTTTATTGATTTTATAAGAATCATTTCTGATTCTATCCACCACCTCGCTGCTTCAGTGAATTACACGAAACATTAATCTCGTTCTTTTTCCATAGGACGCAACCAATTTCTTTTATTAATTTCAAGTATTTGTCAACGACAGGATTGATAGAAATGAATTGTCGAAGTGTGAATACCAATTGGTATATTATCAAAGGATTAAATACTTTCAGAAGTAGATTCAGCATACCATGTATTGTTTTTGCTGCTCTAAATTTATGGTATTGGTATAAATAACTAACACATTCTTAATATAAGTAGATGGTTAAGATATAACTGCAAGAAACATTGTCATTTAGGTCAGGGTTGTCCAACCTTTTCACAGCCAGGGCAATTATTGTTATTTTGATGACAACACAAGGGCCGCAAATTAAAAAAAATATTTTATTCAAACTTCTAATTATAAACAAATAATTCAATTTCGATATTGTCAAAAAAATGTATTTAATGATGAAAACGCGGGCCACGGCTAAAAACAACAAGGGTCACTTTGTGGCCCGTGGGCCACGCATTGGACAACCCTGATTTAGGTGTTGGGTCAAATGCGGTACTACTTCGACAAGTGGGGAAAGAAAGACAGGTTTATGCTGGAAAGTCGTTGTTGATAACGTGTTCAAAAACACAATTAAAATTTTATTGCGTTAAGAAACAAAATGCAAAACATGACATTTTGAACATTATTGCTTTAACTTTCTTCCCCACAGTCCGCAATCACATACATTAACCGACGCTGTCATTTTAAACGACTGTTATGAAGCTACTAAAAATTGAAATAACAAAACCTGTTTTAAACTTTTCCTTATATCAAAAGTATTCTGAATAAAGGCCATCGAGGTCGAGATTAACGATAAAATCAACTGATTTCTGTGTCGTAGTACGCATATCTACACGAGCACTCGTCCAGATGGGCTGAACACACACTTGCTTTTGACACTAGAAGTTACTTTTGTTGCCAGATTAGTTGGGCAATGCGGGCTTCAAAACTGTTGATGGTAAATTGCACTCGTTAGGCACTCGTTGCACTTAAAACTCTTAAACGTTGGACTGCTTTATGATTATGATCACTAAAGAAACAAATTTGTCATTTTTCTTCAAAATCCAATCACTTTTCTCTGCGAAATTGTTGCAGGCTTTGAGTTTAATTTTAATTTATTGCTAGTATACTTTTGAAAGACCTTGACATGTATGTAATTACACCAAAAGCTTGTATGTGTGCAGAAAAAATGATGATTTCAAGATATATTTTGTCCTCTGGAGTCTTTAATATCCCTGCAAGTGCTTATCTACCTACTGCAAATCTGGGCGGGTGCTAGTGGTACAGCGGTACGGCCTGTAGACCTGGAAGTCAGTGATTTGAATCTCGCCGGCGTCACCAGCAACAAAGGGTGTGTTCTGAGAAATGGATCCACGAGTGAGCAAAGTGAGATAAGTGATCAATCTTGGTTCTTAAAATTTAAAAGTTCAAGGACCAGATAAATGTTTGCCTTTTTTAATTAAATCGACTTTAATCATAATTTTAAGCAACAAAATTGTTGTTTATTTCAGAAAAGTGTTTGGAGTTACCGGAATTTTTTGCGCAGCATTACCAGTGCGAACCTGCTCATGCCAAATTATAGGCACTAAATTGTTCACTCCAATGAACATAGTTTGATTATTTGGATTTTTCGGGGCCGGGTTCTAGTTTGGGCATGAAATGTAATGATTTTAATTTGCTAATGTTAGCAATTTCGGATAGCGCGGCAGCCGCGGCGGTTAGCAGTCAGCAGTTGATATAATGGGTGCATACATGCGTGTAATAAAAACTATTACACAATTGTACACTGACAGTCCTAACACCTAACATTAAGAAGTTCATGGTCCTAAAGATCCAAAACGTTTTTACCTAAGATTATTGTGCAAGAGGTTAGCCAATTAAACCAAACATATTGCTGGATTTATTATTCAAAACCGAAAAAAACATCGCAAGACATTGAAGCTGAAAGCATGACATGAAATGTATTTAATTTGTTTGAACCAAGTTCGATCCAAAGCATTGAACGTTTTTTAAATTTTTGAGCAGATAGAGCAACCACATTGTTTAATTGCCATATTTAATTATTTAAAGCGATTGAGATTCTGACTTTATTAAACTTTTTATAATAATGTTAGAGAGGAAAAACGTTTTTATTAAATATCTGACAGTTTGATAAAAAATAAAGAATCAGTCATTTTTGACGGAGTATTTTTTAACAATTATTATAGTATGTATTTTTTATTTATTGTTAATATTTTTACATTTTTTATTTAGCAAATTTATAATGAGAGTTTATTATAACATTTAAATTCACAAAAACTTTGATATTAAAAAATCCTTAACTAAATTATTCAAACCTTATTGTTCTTCAAAATTACTCCTCTTTAAAAACATATTTTTGTTGATTTGTCTACAATGATTGATATTTGAAAATTCAGTCATTTTGGACGGGTTGTCACTAGTTTAGAAATAATTTACTCGAAATTGCATGTTAAGAAAAAAAAACATATATGTAAATTTTAAATATCTTGGCTGGTAATCATAATTTTATTATTTTCCGATTTGTTTGAACAACTAATAAATAATTTTTAACATTTTCATGAAAATCTGTGATACAGGGATTCAAATCACTCCCATTTGTAACTAAAAAAATTACTACTAAAGTTCAAGTTGATGCTCATTTGGTTATTTTTGTCACGATTACTATAATCATCACCACCATCAGTATTATCATCATCATAGTAAACATCATCATCATCACCAACAACACCATCATCAACACCACCACGATTATCTTCAACGTCATTAATTGGATTGATTGACTGAAATGTTGTTTTCCAAAACTATTTTAAACAATTTATTTGCAAATAAAATGTATCTGAAGTCTTTATTTGAACATAATTTTATTCATTTCTAATTTTACAAGTTTTTCCTTAGCCCTTATCAAATGCTTCTGACTCTCACACCTTGATAATCCTGTCAGCTTTTTTTTTATCTAAATCTCATGTAATTTTTTTATATAAAACTCATCTAATTTTTTTTATATAAAACTCATGTAATTTTTTTTTATATAAAACTCATGTAATTTTTTTTATATAAAACTCATGTAATTTTTTTATCTAAAACTCATGTAATTTTTTTATCGAAAACTCATGTAATTTTTTTTATCGAAAACTCATGTAATTTTTTTTTATCTAAACTCATATAATGAAAGACGCTTTACAGTTCTGAAGGCATTTGAAAGTAAAAACATTTTTAATGTTGATAAATATTTAAGACTATAAAAATAAAAATTGAAAATGGAGAATAATTTTATTTATTTCAATATATTTTATTTCAAACATTCGAAGAAGAGTTAAAAACGTTCGGGTTTGTTAAAGAAACTACAAACTTCTTTTACATTTAACTCTTTATACGGTGAGATTCAATGGTTTTAAACTTTTTCTTAAACGTTTGAAATGTAAGAAAAATATTTGATACTTTTGAGTGCATCAATGTTTTTATTGTTATTTTTATAAGGTGCTTTTGAAGATGATAATTATGTATCAAATATGGAAGATGATAATTATATATAAAATATTGAAGATGATAATTATATATCAAATATTGAAGTTGACAATTATATATCAAACATTGAAGATGATTATTATATATCAAATATTGAATATTATACAAAATATTGAAAATAATAATCATACATCAACTATTGAAGATGATAATTACATACCAAATAGAACTATTTTCCTCAGTGGCGTAGCTAGGGTGGGGCGGCGAGGTGACACCCGTCTGTGATTGAAAAGAAATCTTACAAAAACTCTATAAAATGAAATAACGGCTAAAAATCTTTAAACATATCTGTATACTTATCTAAGCTTTACATATATGGGCATGGCTTCCTATGTAATGATCTATCTAATTATTTAAATCAGACACCAGACACTACATTTGTACGCTTCAGTACGTTGTGAGCTGTAGCCACTGACTGACTCCGTCTTGCTAATTGCGAGCCAATCCCAAACCTGGATAAAAGAGGAGGGACGGTTCAAAAGATCAAATATGATCTACCACAGGAAGTACTTAGGTTCTTCCTACATGCAGTAATTTCAGTTTTAAAACACCTAGTTTAAAAGACTAGTATAAACTATTATTTAAAAAATGTAACCATATATATATATATATATATATATATATATATATATATATATATATATATATATATATATATATATATATATATATATATATATATATATATATATATATATATATATATATATATATATATATATATATATATATATATATATATACTTGATCGCGCTTAGCCTATTAAACGCATTATAAATTTTGCAGCCTTTCGCTGCCGCCCTTTTAGCCAATTTAGAATTTAAACAAAAATAGTTTTTCAGCCTTTTAATTAGTAAAATTTATTAGGAGGTTGAAGCTCGAATAAAATTATTTAGTTAGAGGGTTTTATTTGGGCTTTATGATATAGCTCGGACATCCCAGGCAAGACTAAGCCGCTGAGTAAAATCCAGTTATACTAAAGATCAGTGGCTGTAACACTGCTGAATGCGTTTGTGTATTCTAAAGAATAGACGTGCACGCAACCTTGTCATTTAATCTTTGACTTTGGTTTGATAATAACAAACTAAAAAACTCAAAGTTGAGTGAAATTGAATTTGAATTTAAACTGTCATAAAGAAATAACAGTATAAATATATCGTTAAGAAACTGATTGTTAATGGCCTTGTTTTAATAGCTGTTTTCCGTGACAGCAAGTACAATTACAATTTAATGAACTTCTGAGCATATCTGGATTAATTTTCAAAATGTTACAAAAACTGATATTAGCCAAAGTTCACGTTTGCCCAATTGCTAATCACATAATCAGCTACTGAATTTTTTAAAATTATCCGCCACGTGACCATCTCCAAAGCAGTTTGTCATATGATCTTTTTTCTGAAATCTACTATTTGAACCTCATTGGAACAATTCAATAACTGATCAACACATTCCCTACATGATTGTTTTCTATCAGCTCCCTGTTTTTCAGTGTTATTCTCTTCAGAGCACTTCTCTGTTAAGATATCAGATAATTCAACCAGAAAGGACTAAAGATTTTCAGCATCGCAGCCCTTTTTATTTAATCCAGTTGTAAATCCCATCTGCCTGTTAGAATGTTGAGAAGCTCCAGGTACAAACTCACTTTCATTTCCAGTATAACTTTCATTGTCTATTTCTTCTTTCATTTTCGAAGCCAAATCTTGCCTTCGGTGTCTGGTTCTCTGACAACCTCGCTGTTGTCTTCTCCTATTTGTTTCTGGTTTTTCTAGTCGGGTCGGTCAGTTTTTCCTTCACCACTTTTTTTTGTTCTGCAATCCTTTCCTTGCAAAGCACTCTTTTTTTAACTGTAAGAAATTTGTCCGCAGCTGAACCAATTTAAAGCTTTAATATATCAGAAACGTTTTTTTCTTGAATATTGATACTAGGTTTCCAGTTAAGAATCATGAGAGCTTCAGTAATTCGCAAGTGCCTTGGTTCATTGTTTTTAATAAAAATTTGTCTTGTCAATATATTGTTATGACTTTCTTGTAAATGTGCTGCAATGTTTCCTCCTTGTAGGTGCATAGTCAATCTTCTTGAAAGACTTGTCCTAGAACCTATGCACGTCACAGCCGTTTCGTGATGATTGGGACACTTAAACTCATAAACAACATTTTTATGCTGCACGTTTTTTACCTTCCGAGACAAGTTTTTGCATTTTGAAGTTGATAAAATATATTGAAATTTAATGGATTTGCCACTATAACTTATGTTTTTATAATGTTTTTAATGACCGACTCATCGATTTAGTAGTTTCCGTGCATCTGAGGTTTATAAAACAGCTTCAAAGTTGTTTTATTTTTCAGAGCTTTTTGTTTTTAAACTTCTTCTTTGGAACCTTCTTACAACCTCGTCAATCCTGCTGTTAGTAAAGTTGTTATTTATTAGTAGCCTCTTTATTTTTGAAACATGTCTTTTTCAGGAGAATTGCATTGAAAGTTTCTCCATGATTAAATAATCATATATCGAAAACCCTGCAAAACGCAATAATCTTTACGTTCGTACATAGGCGCGGTTGGCCTGGGATGGTTTGTGGCCATACAAATTTAGAAATTATCTTATTTCTTTTTCCTCTTTAACAACTACCTTCATGTCAAATTTTGTTGAAATTGGTTCAGTGGTTTGGATTTGTATAAAGGACAGACAAACAAACACACATACAGTCATTTTTTAATTATTTGAATTAATAGATTTTACATTTTGATTAAACAATGTAAAATCCATTCAGCAGTTCCATCTTCTTCTAATGAACACAGACTTTGTTTCAATTCAACTCTTCAGAAAGATGAATGGATATGGATTGGTTAGAGTTTATAAAACAGCATTTTTATTTCAAAAATAAATGTACTTAACTAATATTTGCCAGCCAATTACTTAATTATATAATACGTCAAACGTCAGCTCCATCGGTCAATGCACTTATCTTAAAGAAAATCTCAATCGAAGGAATGTCGTTCCATGTCATCATCACAAATGGATCAAACAAAGAAATGAACGAGGTTTACGTTTTACGTTTTTTTTGGTGATTAAGTATGACATAAGTTGGTGATGGTATTGGTAGTGATGGTGTTTATGGTTGCTTAAAGTATTTAATCAGTTGGTGATGATACTAATAATGATGGTGTTTATGGTGGCTTAAAGTTTATAATAGGTTGATGTTGCTGTTAGTATATCATCAGTTGGTGATAATACTAGTGATAATGTTGTTTATAGTGGTTTAACTCTCTACCGCATAGCGATGCCGATTGACATCATTACTTCTATGTAGAGGGTTAAAGTTTATAATAAGTTAATGTTATGGTTAGTATATAATTAGTTGGTGATGATACTAGTAATGAAGGTGTTTATGGTTTTAAATTTTATAATAAGTTGGTGATGTTGTTAGTAGTGATGCTGTATATCAGTTTATGGTTGGTACAAGATTTCCAATAATAACGATACAAAAGAAGTAATGATGCAGACAAATGTTTCCACTTTCGTTTGTTCCTCACAATTGATTTTTTTAATGAGAAAAAATTCACTAAAATATAAGCAAATTAAAATAATTGATTGAGTTATCAAAAATAGAAATTAAATATTGTTTACATATTATTATTTTCGTATTCAGAATAACTGTGAAGATAATGCTACGTTGAAAACAGAGTGCGGAATTTTATCATTTTTGCAATACTCAAACAAATGTGACTTTTTCGGTGATGGAGTGCACGAAAAAGTTCAAAGTATTTAATGTTCAATGTTCGAAAAATCAATTTATTTAAATATGTTATGTTTACCACAATGTTAAATAAATTTATAAAAAATGTTTTACTTGTCTATGTCTACACCGTTTCCTTGACAACAGTTATGCATGAATTCATTTTCCTGGAAGAATGGAAAGATGAAGTTGGTTACATTTTTTATCTACTCGCGTCCGCTCACCCTCCTCAAAATCGCCATTTTTTGCAGGAGCCTTATTATGTCATGGTTAGCTGGGTAGCTTGTTTCAATGATGATCATGTGATATTTTTTTAAAATTTATTATTTAGCACTATCCGTAATTAGTTTTAAATTAAATTTAAAATAAAATTGTAAAATATTTTAGAGACTTCCAGACAGCATGGTTTCATTAACTAAACAGAAAGGAAATATTATGTTAACAGAAACTCTACAAACATATCTAGGATTTTTTTACTTTGCCCCTGTGGCTCCTCTCAGCAATGTAGGCACACCACCTGCACATATCTACTACTTAAAACTTTTCATTAATCCTACTATTAAAGGTTTTTATTATTTTTTTATTTTTTTGGAAAAAAATGGTTTTACTCGGGTGAGAAAGATTTTTCTGATTGAAAAAAAGAATGAGTAATGGTATTCAAAATAATTTACTTTCCGCATAACGGCGTCGATGTGGTGAGACTGCGGATTGCTTAATGGGTATCGAAAATGCAAAATCTTACTGATCAAAGTTGACAACAACATTATAATACGCAGTTTGGCACTTGCAGCAAAAACTTAAACATTTTGTGATTCTTTTTACATGACATTATTGTGTGTATAAATTTTATGCAAACTATAAAAAAATCTTTCAAAAAAAGATGAATCGAAATAATATAATGTTTGTGCCACATAAATGTATCATGAATATCATCATCAGCCGCTGAAACATATCTATTGTTGCTCATTTTTCAATATAGGAACTTTCGAATAAAGTAATGAAGGTAATAAAACTGATTTCATGCCATGATCGAAAAAAGTATAGTTTGCTACCAAACTTGTTTAAATAATTCTAATAGTTTAAATTTGGATAAATATTTTCACGTGTCTTAACAGTTTGAAAAAGTGAACTGGTAAGTTACCAGGATGTGAACTGGTAAGTTACCAGGGTGTGAACTGGTAAGTTACCAGGATGTGAACTGGTAAGTTACCAGGATGTGAACTGGTAAGTTACCAGGATGTGAATTGGTAAGTTACCAGGATGTGAACTGGTAAGCTACTAGGAAGTGAACTGGTTTGCTACTAGGGATGGAATGGGAAAAAGTAACTGAAGGGATGTTGTGTTTTGTTCTCACAAGCAGAACTCGGGAAATGTTTAATTAACATATAAATACAATTTGACTTGATTTTAAATTTTCTTTTTTTCTTTTTCAATACTTTAAATTTTAAATTATGATTATTAATTTTTTTTAAATATTTATAGAAAAAATTAATAAAACCAATATCTGTTGTGTATATAAATATAATATAACTTTATAATTTTTATAAATATACTTTATATTTTATATAGAAACCAATCATGACAGAAAATGTGGAAACAACAGAGAAAAGATTTTCAATGAAAACAACTCCGGTAGTTTTAATTATTAATTTATTTATTTTAAATTTGTATTTATGTGTTAACTATAAATTATATTTATGTGTTAACTATAAATTATATTTATGTGTTAGCTATAAATTATTCATGATTTAGCCAAAAATATTTGTTCTAGCTATAAATTATTCATGTGTTAGCTATTAATTAGTCATTTGTTAGCTATTAGTTATTCTTGTCTTTTTTATAAATTAATCATGTTTCAGTTATAAATTATTCATACGCAACCAATTATTAAACTATTTTTTATTATTAATGCATTATAATAATTTATTTTAAGATGTTAAATTGATTTTTGTATTATAAAAGCTATCGGTAATATTTATTAATCAACACAAAAATGATAATTCTTTTCAAGTTTCGTCACAAACACAAGTCAACCATGAAATTAAAATGTCTTAAGAAAAAAAATCACCATTGAATGTGGTGGTTCATATTTATCTACAGAGATAAAATATACGTAAACTGTTATAAAAGTGAAATACATTTGTACAGAATGATTTGTTAAAATTTATTTGTTCACTCAGCAATTCTAAGAAACGAAGAAGAAATCGACATTGGAAATAATGACGATGGTTGGCAGAAAAAGGATGATTATAAAATCAAATTAAACGACAGTAGAATCATTGCACTTATTCAGAAAAAATTTAAAAAGAACAAAATCAAGAAATTTCTCCTAACAAATTCTTCCAACAATGAAAACTCCATTCGATATATTCTATCATTTGTGCTAATATGCTTTAATTTTAATGGCATTTTCTTTTCGAACGTTTCCGTATGAATGCTTAATTTGATGAATTTCTATTTTTGTTGTTTCTTCCTGTAAAAAAACGATTCAAAAATATTATTATTGATTTCTGGATTAAAAACAGAGATTTTATAAATTTATTTTAAAAAAATGATATTAAACGTTTTGCTGCGTTTAATCAGCTTTTCTGTGCTGAATTAAATAAAAAATAAACATTTAAACAATTTAAAACTGTTATGTATAAACCTTTATCAACGATCAAAATCTGTTTCCATTCAAGTCTTAAAGGTAGACGATTAGACGTGACATAATCACCACTGTAGTTTCCATGATAACCGTTGTTAAAGTTATATTCTGTTTTGTATCTCGCATCATTATTGTTGTTGTACAAGTTGAACTGCTTGCTGGGGGCTGAATCAATTACAACACTGTTTCGAGTTGATCCTTCCCGACTTGGCACATAGGAGTGTCTCTTAAAAGTCGGTGTGTTATACGAAGTTTGAGGAAGCACGTAAGATAATCTTCTTCCAGTAATTCCATTGAATCCATATTTACTTGCATTGTAGTCGTAGTTATCATAATTTCTGCTCTTCAACTCGCCAGATGTAGTGAGGCTCGTGGGTGGCATACTCATTGCACGCCATGTACGATCTGGGATTCCATAATTATAACCAACAATTGATTTTCTGTTTAGAACTGAAGGTGAATTGAAGACCGACACCGATCCTCGTCTTGAACTGGGAGTTGATGCTGACGTTAAGATTGATCTGCTACTAAGGTCAACGACGCTGTGCCTTCGTCGGTAGTCAAACGGGGCGTGGGGATTAACGCTGACGGGGCGAAACGTATTCAAATGTGCTGGTGACAAACTGCCTGGTCGAAGCCTGAATGTTGAAGAAGAATTTTCATCCGTGGTAGATCGGCCATATGTCGAAAAACCTCTTGTTCCACTAGTCGGCAAGAAATTAAAACTTGATGTTCTCGCGATTGGAGTATCGTAATTTAAGTTGAAATTGTTTGGGCTGGTTTGTTTTGTTGTTGATTTGTAGGAACCGAAACGATTGTTTGGTGTAGGAGGAAGCTGGAAATAAAAAGTTCTTCAAATTCCAGCATACCAAATAATGAATAACATGAGTCATCAACTCTTCATGCTGGTTTCTACTTGCACGTGTGAATCGTTGTCGAAACATTTCAAGTTAAAAATAGCATAACCACAAGACTATTGATGGAATGGCTGATTATTTTAGTTACATGAAACAACACTGTAACTGAACGTAAACACTAAACAATGTTTAATGATTCTGCAATGAAATGAACTACGTTAAATTAGACTTTTGTTCTTGACGCGTATAAACAGCCAATTCTTTACATTCTTGAAATAAATTTTAAAATGTGTACAACTGTTAACGCGGTTTGCCTAATTTAAAGCAATTTGCAGTCAATCAGTCATTTTTTATGTTGATTATTTGCACGAAAATAACGTGCAGATTGCAAATTGATAAAATATAGTTATTTATAAAATCATCTTTTTATATCTTAAAATATCTTTGACTCACCCCAGCAAGACATTCTGATGATTTGTTTTCTAACAAATTTCTCGTTTGCCTGTCAACATGATGGTCGCTATGTTGGTACTTGCTGATCCAATCCAGGTCTGTGCTTCCTCTACGTGGTCTCCAGGTTGAGGTCATTATGAAACGTTTTTCCTGTTTTATAAAAATAATAACACTAGTCATGTTGATATGTGAAATGTAAGTTAACTGTAAAAACTGTAAAAAGTGTTTTGCTATATCTCCCTGGTTTGTTTTTAAATAAACTTTGATGATATCCAGTTAAAATTAAACGTCATTACAAGTCATCCGAAATCTCAACCAACAGCTCCACTTTTAATCGTTTTTTTATCTTATTCTATGCCTTGCATCGGTCTAGAGTTTTTTTACGTTCTTTTATTCATACAGAGAAATAACATAGTACAATACTTGTGCAGCAATGTACAGACAGACAGTACTAACCTACTTGACCTCCCATCTACCTACTTGACCTGTCCATTCACCTACTTGAATGAATGAATGATGGACGATCTTTTTAGGGGTGGCTTAAGTCCATCAATGGACTTCAAGGCCACCGAACAAGTGCAATTTTAGAATTGTTCTGAAACCATCGATTGTGACTGCGGAAGTGACCTCTGGAGGGAGTTTGTTCCAAATTCTGGGCCCGGCGACCGCAAACGATCTATCTCCGACACCTTTAAGTTGCCTGGCCGGAACGAAAAGGAGCGACAAAGAGGAAGATTCAAGTCGTTTTCGATTCAGCATATCATGGAGGCGTAGAATATTTGATGCAAGGTACGGAGGAACCATCTTTCGGAGACTTTTAAAAACCAGTAGTGCCAATTTGAACTCGATCCTGTGTTCGATTCTTAGCCAGTGGAGATCCTTGACCTGCCCATCTACCCACTTGACCGGCCCATCTACCTAGTTGACCTGCCCATCTACCTACTTGGACTGTCCATCCAACTACTTGACCTGTCCATTATGTAAGCCTGGCAGAATTTCTGAATAACTTTGTCACATTATGGTAACATACTTTAAAACAGCTTCTAATTCATATACAACATCAAAACTTCTGTAAACAAACATTTATAAAAAAAAATGCGCTCAACGTTTTTTATTGTATATGAATTAGAAACTGTTTCAAAGTATGTTACCATAATGTGACAAAGTTATTCAGAAATTCTGTTAGGCTTACAGAAATATTATTTTATACTTTTTGGGAGCGAGAAAAACGTTGTTTTTTTAAATGTGTTTTTATGAGGTAAAAATTATTTTTAAATTGTTAATAAATAATAAATAATATATTGCTAGAACACCTTCAACTGAAGTCTACTAGAATGACTGATTAAGGAAAGGGATATTTGAAATTAAATTGACTGTTTCCGATGTTTGCAACCAAATTGCTTAATAAAATCCAGAATGTTAATATTATCGACTTTACAGCTTGTATTTTTTAATTTGCATGCTGTTAAACACTCCATGGCAAAAAATCACTTGCAGCTTTTTAAAAGGAACATCACTTCTTTGATTAGAAGGACTGGGAGGGATGTTTATGCATAAAAATTTTATATCAGAAGTTTTTTAATCAATTAAACCATAGTTATCAGTGGTATAGAATGAAAAACTGCATGTTTTCAATAAACTGCAGTTCCAAATTAACGGGAATATGAGGAAGCTACGTTGCATCTGCTAAACCTCTAGTTATGCCATAAACATTCAGCAACTGATTTATAAAACGAAGCTCACGAAACAATGCAGTATATTTGTTTAGCAGCTCAGAAGAAAACTGCCTGATATAAACGATGAACGTGCATCGTGCGTTGAAAACCGCGTTCACGTTCAAACTTTTGTTACTGCTGGATGCGAATGAAAATAAAGCTGCTGATTCGATTGTAGGCAACTATATAAAAGTCCATTCAAGCTCTCAAGATAAAACGTTATAGTTTACATCAAATGAAATTGTAAAGTAGGATTTTTTGTTAGTGTAAACAGCATGCATAGATACTTATTCGTCATCAACTTCTTAAAAAGTAATTCACTGCATAACATCAACAAACGCTTTATGATGAGTCTACATCTACCAGCCAATCATATTTTAAGCAGAAGGAGAAAAAAATCACAAACCGTCAATTAAACATGTTATTTCTTCTTTTCTTTCAGTTCTTAACGAGAATAAAACTTGTAAGTTTTTTAATTTTTTGCAAGAAGAACAGGTGCACGCTGTTAATTTTTACAACAAAGTTTATGCAAGGTCTTCTTCATCTAGATTTATTATGCAATTTTTAAGACACTTTCTGGGGTTTGTTTATTTGAAATTGCTCTTTCTTACATCTAACCGAGCATCAAAGCTAAGTTTACGTCGGATCATCTCTATTAGATATTTTTTCATTTCGTTTGATTCTTTTTGATCAACACTCACACAAATGAAATATAATTAGGTATATAAATTATATGGAATTAATAAATTCAATAGAAAACATCAACAATTGAAATAAGTTCACAGTTTATTTCTGCCAGAAATCTGAATTTCAGTGTTAATATTTAACAGTTGTTTTACTTCGACATTTGTTTGTATTGTGAAGTTGATTTAATTCAATTTGCGTTGATTCATACAAACGTCTCTTGTTTGTAATTCATTGTTATCTTGTCATGTTTATATTCACAGTTTCTGTGCGTAAGATTCGAGATTAAATGTAAGTTTGCTCATCTCTACAGATTATTTTCCTCAGCATTGATAGATAACAGAGATTTTTTGCTCCAGCAAAAGAATTTTTTATGCAATTTGATCAAGCAAGTAGATAGAAAACTGTGTTTATTATAAAAAGCAATGATGATGATGATTAGTGTGGCATGATGATGATGATGATGATGATGATGATGATGATGATGATGATGATGATGATGATGATGATGATGATGATGATGATGATGATGATGATGATGATGATGATGATGATGATGATGATGATGATGATGATGATGATGATGATGATGATGATGATGATGATGATGATGATGATGATGATGATGATGATGATGATGATGATGATGATGATGATGACGATGACGATGACGACGACGACGACGACGACGACGACGACGACGACGACGACGACGACGACGACGACGACGACGACGACGACGACGACGACGACGACGACGACGACGACGACGACGACGACGACGACGACGACGACGACGACGACGACGACGACGACGATGACGAAGACGATGACGATGACGATGACGATGACGATGACGATGACGATGACGACGACGAAAACGACGATGATGACTTTTCCATCATAGCGTCGGTGATGTAAAGTTTGATTTTGATGATTATCACTAGTGAATATTATGATAAAGCTAACTATAATGTTAGTGGTACTCAATAAAAACAGATGTATTTTATGAACGTTGTAGTATTTTTATGGCATTTATTTCTGATTAAAAATATTAGAAGTGCACTTGATTTTATTAGATATATTTCTACAAATATCAACTTTACTAGGAGAAGCGTCTGACATCTACAAATATCAACGTCTACGAAAGACGCAATGCGTATAAAAACATTCGTAAATAAAACTTATGTAAGCCATGTAGATAAAAAAAATATCTTTTTCTGTTCATATTATACAGTTTGTTTTTTATTTATTTTTAAATTGAAAAACACTTCTGTTTAAATATCAATTTTTTCCTACTAGAAAAGTTGTGTTGCTGTCGAACAGCAAATGACAAAGTGCAACTGTTTTGTAAATTTAACAGAAACGTGTGCTCTTTTTTTAATCTGCGCTACCAGAAAAACTAAAAAATTTAACAGGATGTTGAAATAATGTCAAAAAGCAATGTGGCAGACGTTATTCATTTAACTGAAATTGGTGGCTAAATTTATAGCAGTCGAAAGCTGCAGAAACTTCAAAAATCTCCACAAACATAATGTGACCAAACAAAAAAATACTTGTCAAAAGTTCATTTGCATTTGAACCAGAATGATCTATAAAGACATATGAAATAAAAGTTATACGGTTTGGAGCACTTTTGAAGACTTCTTGTGTTAAACCTTTGGCTGGAAATTTCAAAGATATTGAGTTAAAGCTGCTTTGATAAACAGGGCCATTGTCGTATGGCCCAACAAGTGCACTCAAATGTACTGCGGATAAAATGGATAAGGAAATATCTGCATTAGGTACACACCAGATCTGTTTTTACTGCACACATTTTTTCAGAATAGTTAATTCCTCATGAAATTATATCTTGCTCTTTAAAATATAAAAAATAGTTAGATGTAAAGTTTGTCAAAAACAGTCAGTGCATTTTTATTACCAGGACTCGATGAAAGTGTAATATTCCTATTACAAATTAGGAAAAGTATCTTATTCTTATTGGGTTGTGGAAAACAGACAAGAAAAAACTTATTTACTATCCTCATTAATGCAAAAAGAAATGTGCGCCCCAACGGAATTAATAAAAAAAAAACCTTTAAAGTACTTCATCTTTGATAATCAAATTAAATATTATCATCAAAAACTAATACGCATAGAAAATTTCAGCAGATTAACTCCACGGGGAAGTTAAGTAAAAGTGTATAGAAAAAAACACAAAGACAAAAAAGTTTTGTTTTTGTTTTTGTTTTTTTTTGATGCTTTGTTCGATAAATGCTCATAATTTAGACTTATTTTAACGGCGCTTCCATACTGCTAATTTTTCCCCGATGCTTGCATGTTACCGTACAATGAAACATGCAATTTATTCAATCTAGAAAGAGTTTCCAATTATTGTTTGCTATTATTTCAAAAACTGAACACCTACCTCTAATTAAACAAATATGACAATAGAATGTTGAATAAAAAAATGTACAAGCTACTTTCTAATCACAAAGTAATGGCTGCTATTAAACTATTAGAGTTTTAATGTTGATTAAGCTGTCAAAATCACTGTCATTCCTGTTCAGTGTTAAAGCTTTTCTGTTGTCAATTAAATTCAAAAATTCAAACTGCTTCTATAGTGAAGTATTAATATTGTTATTATTAAACAGATGATATCACAACATATGCCAATCACACTACATAAGTAATAATGACAAAATTGCAGTTGCAGATTAAATGACTTGGTGAACTTATACATTTTTAAAAGATTCTTTTCTCAGACGAGAAATGACAATTTTAGTGTGGCTCACTAGTAGTTATTTCAGATTACATAAGTTGTCATATTCAGCATTATGGTTAACATTCATCAGGGACTTATACAGAATTCTGAGAGCAGGGGCGCCATGCATTTGCACACAAAAATGTATGTGTTGTAAATCTTCACTTTACCAACATTTTTTCAAAGGTGTAGCTAGGGGTCAGGAAGAACACGTGTCCCGGGGACCATTTGAAAGGAACACCAAAAGCCTTTTAGAAGGAGCACCAACATATTTGGAAAAAGTTCCTACGACTACCATCCACTTATCAGCTATTGTTAAAATTAAAAGTGCACGATGTTTTGGAAAGTTTTTTGGAAAAGGTATTTGTGACTCCACCCGGTCATCAGCTATTTTTTAGAGGAAACGCGTACAGATGGAAATTTCTAGGAGCGCATCTGTTAGACCTTGGTTCCGGGCGCCAAAAACCCTAGCACAAAAGGTATGAACCACTAATTAGGAAAACTTCGGATTAATCTTTGCTAAATTTTGTTTTTCTGAAGAAAATGCATTATGCGACCTTCCCGCTTATACGAACAATTTCATATGGCAATAGAAAAGATGCATAAAGCTATAACAAGATATTCACATATTGCATATATTTAAATACAAAGGTTTTTAATGAAGGACCACTGATCATAGTATCTTATTTTTTTTTTATGTTGTGTAAGTGAAAATGAGATGCCATATTGCGTCCACGTTAACTAAAGTTCTGGATTGGTATTTGATGTTGATTTGATACGCATGAAGAACCATGGCTAATGAAGGCGCATTCTAAACTAACAATTGCCATTGCTTTATTTTTACCCAATTTATTAAATAAATATTTGGGATAGGTTAAATGTGTAAATTGCAGACAAATAACTCCATTGAAAATAGCTGTTGGTTTGTCATAATAAAATATGCAACAGTTTTGATCGATGTTTAATTTATCGAAACAGAACAATAAAAACTTGCAGTTGTTTTCTAAAAAAAAGAACTTGCAAATGAACTTTCTCATCAACATGATAAACTTAACGTAAAACCTTATTTAGTCAACTCATTCAACTCGCTCACATAAAAAATTGTTAATCTACATATTCAAAATAACCAGATTTGAAATCTACAGAAACACATGTCTTCGGCTTGTGTAGTGTTTGTGAAAGTTATTCTACAGATATTTGTCAAAACAATCAATTATCAAATGGTTTACTTGATTGCTGAATATAATTCTTTAAAAATCTACAAGTTCAATGATCAATTAAAAAATACCTGCCAATTTAAGACGAAAAGGTAAAACCAAAACAAACTTCGAATCAAGTTTCAATGAAGTCGACAATTTTGTTTCTCAACTTTTTATTATACAAGTTTGTGAAATTACGTTTATAATAAACTAATTTTTCTTGTAAAAAGTAAGCAATTGTAGCTCTCTTAAAGTTGCAACTGATTTGTAAGCAGTGCCTTATATTTGGAATGCTGGTTGCTATTTCAACACGGTGTTGCTGACGGGCGTTTAAAATTTCATGCGTGTTTCTTGGACCATTTGCATTCTTTGCAGACGTTCTTCAAATTTTTATTCTTTTCAGCAACAGTGCAACATCACAATCACCAACCACCATCTTCATAATTATCATCAGCACTATCACTTTTATTACCGTAGTATTTATCACCATCATCATTGCCCATCACTTCTCTCCCAACACCACCATCATACACCCACCTAAACTATCATCATCAGTATCACCTCCAACACACCTATAATCTTTTTTGATTTGTTGCAAGAAAAAGATTTATCTATATCTTATTTGACATATTTTTATAACCATATATCAACAAACATAACTATGTATTTAAAAAATTAATAGTTTGATTTTTAAATGTTTTGTTGCGTTCAGGAATGTGCTTTTATCGAATATACTCGCCGAATATACAGACCACTCATCAGAAGTAATCGGGACAGTGAAGTGGGAAAGTGCAGTAAAAAAACCACAGCTGGTCCTGGTAGATGACAGTCAGTTAATGTATGAAAAACTGCAGAATATTTAAGTGCGTGTAGTTGTCATCAGTGCATTCAAGCAGCAATTTCCATCGAATGCGTTTTTATACAGGTTAATTGTTAGACAGTGCCGTTTTCAATGTTCAATCAATCAATCAATCAATTATTTATATAGCGCTATTTCCGCAGTGTTCAATAGCGCTCGATAGCGCTCGGTCGTGAACTTATTAAACAGATATGTTTTAAGTCCACGACGGAAAACTGTGAGAGAAGTAGAGTTAGTAAGAGAAGAAGGAAGAGAGTTCCAGAGACAGGGACCAGAGTAGGAGAAAAAGCGTTTAGCAAAAGAATGCTTAATAGTGAAGATGCGAGAGTGATTACGAGAAGAAGAACGAAGACCGGACTTAGGAGGGATATGTATTAAATTAGTTAAGTAGAGAGGAGAAAGGCAATTTTTTATTTTTTACATTATTAAACAGATTTTAAAAATCACCCTATATCTGAGAGGAAGCCAATGAAGAAGAACAAGAGATGGAGATATGTGAGAGGAGTAGGAGGTGCGAGAAACTAAGCGAGCAGCTGAGTTGAAGGCTTTAGAGAGAGGGTAGTGTCAGGAAGACCATAGTATAGAGAATTGCAGTAGTCAATTCGAGACAGGGCAAGAGAAGAGACTAGAAGTTGCAGCGAAGGATCATCCAGAAGTGGACGAAGCTGCTTAATACGGCGAAGATGAAAGTAGCAGGATTTAGTAACAGAAGTAATTTGGGGGGTTAGCGACAAGTTAGAGTTAAAGAGAAAACCTAAGCTACGAATCAAGGGAGAAGGAGAAATGGAAAAAGAAGATGGTGGTGGCAAAACGAAAGGAAGAGGATTTAGGGATTTAGAGGACTTGTTGAAATAGATTAGTTCAAACTTGTCAGGATTAAGTTTAAGACACATAAAAGAACTCCAGGATATAATAGATTGAAGGCAGGCAGCTATTTTATTAAGAACAGACTCAAGAGAAGAGTTAGAGAAAGTAGAATAGACATAAGAGTCATCAGCATACATTTGGCTATTGAGAGAGTGAGAAGATATAATATGAGAAAGTTCAGAAGTATAGAAAATAAACAGTAAAGGACCAAGAATAGACCCTTGAGGGACACCGTAGCTCAAAGATACAGGAGTAGATTTAGAAGATTCAATAGAAACATAGGAATATCTACCAGATAGATAAGATTTAATCCACCGGAGAGCATCGTTAGTTATATTAAAAGATTTATCAAGTACATCCAACAACAGTGAGTGATCAACTGTATCAAATGCAGATGAAAAATCAAGACAAAGAAGAAGGGTAGAGAGGCCAGAGTCAGAAGAAACAATGAGGTCATTATGAAGCTTAAGTAGAGCAGTTTCAGTAGAGTGGCCAGGTCTGAAGCCAGATTGAGAAGAGGGAAGAAGTGAGAAAGCAGTTAGATAAGCACTTATTTGCTCATACACAACTCTTTCCATAATTTTAGAGATAAAGGATAGGTTAGAGACAGGCCTATAGCTAGATAGAAAAGAAGGATCAAGAGAGGCATTTTTAATAGTAGGGATAATAAAAGAGGACTTAAAAACAGAGGGAAACACAGATGTAGATAAAGACAGATTAATTAAATCAAGTAAAATTGGATAAAGAACAGAAGAAAGCTCTTTAAAGATAGTAGTAGGAATGAGATCCAAAGAGCAAGTAGAAGAAGACATAGAGTTAATAAGTTTAGTAAGATAGTCAAGTGTAATAGGAGAGAAAAAAGTAAAAGTTTCAGTAGAGAATTTAGAAAAAATGGGGGTTTGACTATTGTTAGAAGATCTGATGCTTTCAATTTTTGTATTGTATGTTTTCATCATTGAATTGCTATCTTAAAATTTATTTTTCACTAAGGGCTGGCAGATATTTAGTGTTACTCTGAGAACTAAAATTTTTTCTAAAGAATCCCCAGCGTTTTTGCTTTATCAACTAATACAGATTTTGCTTACATTCTTGGACAATTTAAACAAACAATTGTTTTAAAAACGCTTATGTATTTTTTATTGAATTTTAAAAACTATCATAAATAAAATTCACTACAAAATAAAAATATTTATTATAGATGTAAACAAAACTATGTGTCTATTCAAAAACAACTTTTTCTTATCTTGCTTATATATTGTTTACAGCTGATAATTGTTCTAAAGTTAAATCATCTGCTTAGTTGACTTTTGCATCTCAAATATACGACCAAGGGAGAAGTGAAAAATCCATGATAGTTGATAGGGGTTTCAAAATAAAACCCAGCGTTATCTCATTTTTTCTATGTGATAGAAACAAAATTCCAACGGCTAACCTCCCATTCAGCGGCGGATCCAGAAATTTCGTAAAGGGGCCCGAATTTTTTTAGTTGAGGTTTTTAAAGCCAGATCTTGCTTATCCTGAGACATGGTCACAGGAAATGGGGAAATGGCACAAAAACTGGCCCAAAGAAGTGGCTACAAAAAACTTACAGACTCACTAATCCAGACTTTATCCGCGCTTAGGCGCCTCAAAATATGGCTGCGAAGCACCTGCGGAAAAATCGTTTTTTCGCACTTGTTCTACTCCACATTCACAGCAAGATTACAGTGGAACCTTTGTAGATTTTGTAGCGCTGGAATGCATCTTGACATCAAAGGATTATTCTAACATTCAAATAAATAAAATTGTCAATTAAATTTGTTCAATATCTTTTCATTACCTTTTTGATATAATGTTGCTGGTAAGGTGGTCTATATTTTAAACACGAAAAAAAAACAAATGCGAGATAAGAATATGCTTGAAAAAAGTCTAACTTTTGGGGCTATACATCATAGGCTATTTTAACTGTGTATTAATACACAAAGTGTGTATCTTTAAAAAAATTTGTGCATTTTTAAATTTGAAATTGTGTATTATTAAATATGTTATATTTTAATATTGTTAATTTTCAATTGCATTTTTAACATTTTAAACCCAATAATAATTATTAATTAGTGCAAAAACATCAATTTATATAGCAACTAGCGGGGTTACCCGGCGTTGCCCGGGGTTTTTAGAGGTTTTTCTAATGTTTGTCTCTCTCGCTCCCGTTCCCTTCTCCACTTTCCCGTTTTCGTAGCGTTCCCGGTCGCTTTTCCGCTCTCGGTCGTTTTCCAGCTCCCGGTCGCTTTCCCGCTCAGAAGTTCTGTTATCGATTTTCTCTCTTGCTCGCGTTTCCTTCCAAGCTTGCTCTCCCGATTCCAGTCGCTTTCCGCGTTCCCGGTCGCTTTCCGCGTTCCCGGTCGCTTTCCGCGTTCCCGGTCGCTTTCCCGTTCCCGGTCGCTTTCCCGTTCCCGGTCGCTTTCCCGTTCTCGGTCGCTTTCCCGTTCCCGGTCGCTTTCCCGTTCCCGGTCGCTTTCCCGTTCCCGGTCGCTTTCCCGTTCCCGGTCGCTTTCCCGTTCCCGCTCACGCTTGCTCTCCCGTTCCCGGTCATGCTTGCTCTCCCATTCCCGGTCACGGTTGCTCTCCCGTTCCCGTTCCCGTTCCCGCTCATTTTCTCTTTTACATTCTTTCATAACTTCTGTTAGCCTATAAAACGCAAAATAGATTTGCTAAGACTATATATATATATATATATATATATATATATATATATATATATATATATGAATGTTTGTGGGTTAGTTTGTCTATTATAGAAACGGGAAAGCACCCGGAACGGACAGCGAGCGGGAACAGAAAAGCAAGCGTGAGCGGGAATGGGAGAGCAAACGTGAGCGGGAACGGGGCAGCGACCGGGACGGGAAAACGACCGGGAGCGAGAAAGCGACCGGGAGCGGGAAAGCGACCGGGAGCGGGAAAGCGACCGGGAGCGGGAAAGCGACCGGGAGCGGGAAAGCGACCGGCAGTGGGAAAACGACCGAAAACGGAAAAGCTAACAGGAGTGGGAAAGCAGGTGGGAAAGGAAACGGGAGAGAAAGAGACAAACATTAGAAAAACCTCAAAAAACCTGGGCAACGCCGGGTATCTCCGCTAGTACATACATAAACACACACACAGACACACATACATGCACATACACATACATACATACACACATACATACGCACATACATATATATATAGTTCCCGCTCGCTCACCCGCTCCGCTCCGCTCATTTTGTGACGGATTTCAAAAAAAAATTTTTATTTTTGATTTCCATTGACTCTCAAGGTTGTGTGAAAATTTCATTACGATCGGATGAATGGTGTAGCAATGCACAAAGGACATTAACATACATAAATACATATATACATATATACATATATACAAACATTCATTTTTATATATATAGATAAAATATAACTTGTCTTGTATTTTATTCAAATAACGGTATTCTAAAAATAGATCTATATAGTACCTATTTACTTAAATTCACTTTTTGTTTTTCGATTTCTTGTTAGTCATGAGCGCACGCCTTCGTCTGCACTGCATCGTCATCGTCTACTGCGTTATGCTTATAAGTATTAAATAATTTTATATTTATGAAATTAATGTTTAAAAATAATTATTTATAAATAATTTTACTTACTTTACAACACAAACTAGTAGAAAATTTTATTATGAAGCGTGCTAAAGCACCCCAAAAATAGACGATTTTTTTTGGAAAGAGGACAAAAAGGTACCTTAACTAATATTCGTCAATCATCATTCATCAATATGAAAAACTTATACATTAGATAATAGAAAAGAGTTTTTCAACTTTTTCTCCTATTAAAGTATGAAATTGTAGAATAATGTTTTTCCTTAGGAAGTAACTTTCACATTGTAATGATGTAATCCACACTGGGGGTTGGCCATCAGATGCAGTTAGTGTTGAACTGTTCTTAATTGCTAAATGTCACATAATCCACACTGTAATCTGTAATCCACACTGGAGAAAAGCATTCAGTTGCACTCAGTATTAAATTGTACTTAGGTACTTAATAAATGCCACATTGGAGATTTGTATTCCAAACTGGAAAAAAAGTTTTAAAAAAGTGAATAGTTGCAGTCAGTTTTGAATGTCATTAGGTACTTAATAAATGCCACATTGGAGATTAGTATTCCAAACTAGAAAAAAGATAGGCGTAATGTTGAACCAAAAAAACACAAACAACAGAAATGGTTCTCGTCAATGTTCGCAGAAGCAAATTCAGCATAAGCTGACAAACTGAAAAAGCCAAAACAAAAGGATTCTGAGAAAATTGGTTTTTAAGCAGTCTGTTCATTAAATTTGACACTTTTAATTTAATGGTACTTTTCAAATTATAAATTACATTTCAATACAACAGGGTCAGGGGTCACCCCTGTGTTAGCCTGTGTATATACTATTATAGACTACTAATCTACTCTAATCTACTGGCAAAAAAATTATTATTCAGTAATATAATTTTAGCATTTTTATAATGAAAAGTTTCCTTAAAAAATTATAATAAGCCCATTTTCAGCAAAACAACAAAGTGCAAAATTTGAAATGCACAGGCCCATTATAATTGTTTTGATATATTAGCTATAATTTGATATTTTTTACATTTTTGTTGGAGGTGGAAAATAGTGGTTCAAGTCTTCAAGTATCCAAATATGGGCTCCATTCACACCCAAATGCTACCAAAAAGGGGTAGCAGCTGTTCCCCCAGACCCCCTAATCGTGGATGGCTTGCTTTGCTCACTTCGTCCACGTTGTGGGGTTACACACAAAAACTGTGTATTATTAAATATTCCTTAGAATAGCCTATGCTATACATCCCCAAAATTGGCTGTGTAGTGTTTTTCTATGACCGTCTGAACGTGAAAAAAGGTCAGAAAAGGTCGGAAGTAATAATTATTGCAAAACAAAATAAATCAGCCGATGCTCTTTTTCAACGCAAGCAAGCCGTGCTTGTACATCATTAACCACTCAGCCCGGCCACATATGGGATCAGATGTTGGTAGGTTGAGGTTCTAATTCTTATGACGCTGGCCGACCCCGGTAAATGAAGTTAGCTGCAACTGATTGGAGGAAGCCGCGACGTGAAGTTGTCATCTCCTGGAATCTCTCATGTTTGTAATGAACTGCTCAAAAATAGAACAAAGAAAAAAACTCAAGTTAGAATTTGTATTATTCAAGCATCTAGATTAAATCACCTTCTTCATGATTTATTAAAAAAACTTGAATTATTTTAGTTTTTTCTTCCTCTCCAAATCTTCGGGACCAAGTAATTTGAAGTTTCTGGCAGTTTTCTTTCAATAGAGTGGACCTCAGTAGTACAACGAAAAGATTTTTAAAAAATCTCGAAATAAACATACGTACGTTTTTTTCTAATATTGCATATGTTATCATGTGAAACACTTTAACAATTGAATCAAAAAACAAAGTTTTTTAAAAACACACTTTTATATAATCGATTGTGTAGGCCACATTCTGTTACATAAACAACGAGCATATTAGCATAGACAATAAATAGTTCGACGAAAATATTTCAAATAAATGTTTTTTTTTAATTTTCACTTAAAACTAAAATAGCTTTTTTTGCTCGCAATTTTTTATTTCTTATTAGTGATACGTACACAATGTAGGAGCCATTCTTTAAATCTGAAAATATGTTGAAATAACTATGCAAATAAAACGTCAAGTGTAAAAAAACAATAAATATAATATTGCAAAAGTTCAAAGATATATAAATATAAATCTGCCTTTCTTGACTAATCGGTGCGTCCTCATAGAAGAAATTGAAGAAATGAAAAACTCAAAATGTGCGTTAAGAATGTATTGTTTTGTAGCATTGACTTATCTAACTGTAATAACTACTTTTGCGTGCTGTCAACAAGCTCCAGGTGAAAAAGTGATTTCTTATGATTAAATACATTTTTAAATCAAGTTTTTGAAATAATTTGTAATTCCTAAACGAAATAAATTTGAATTTTTATTTTAAATCTTACTCCGAATATCCTTGTAAAGTTCATTTGCACAAGAAGATAAGTATTCACAAATAATGTATTAAAAGTTCAATCTGAAAATCTGAGCCGGTGAAACAGCGAGAGAAATCGCAATTTGAAGTCGATATCTGAAATAAACTGAATAAATTTACTTAAATTATAATTGCACTTTTTTGCTACACTTTGTGTTTATTTAAATTAAACCTTATATTGATGATGCTTAACGTTATTTCAGTTGAAAATATTAATTATTTTGTTCTTTCATTCAATAGATGAAAGACCAGGCTTGGTCAACAACTTTAGTGACATCAGGGTGGTAGATTTAATAAAACAGAAAATTGTTCAGAAAAAAGAACACCCAGGTTTCTAATATTTTATTTATCAACAATTAAAATTATTTTTGTAAGCTTGAACAATTTTAAATTGGATTTTCTTTATAATTTTAGCGTTTTTCATGATAAGAAAGATACGAAAACCTAAATTGATAGAAAACTCTATACCAACAAAGAAAGATTATGGTAATTTCTAGATTTTAAATCGTCTAATAAAAAAGTGCAAATAAATTTTCTTAACTCGATCATTTTACTTACACAGCATTTACCATTTATTAAATCAGAATTATCTATCACTATTATCATCAAAAAATGTATTTCAAATTACTAACCAAATGTTTTCAGATATTCCATTTCCGTATATTGAAGACAATATAGTATATGCCATGAAGTGACACATTTTTCGGAAATTTTGAAACTAATTGTCTCTTTGTTGTTGCATTTTGTGTTTTTTTAATTTTGACGAAACCTCATGATTAATATCAAAATATCAAATACTATAATATAAATGTTGTTGATAAAAATGCTGTTTATTCAGAATTTGAAAAAAAATTTGATGAAATTGTGAATATTTAGAGATTCTAAATTGCTTTGTTAGAAGAATTAGATATCAGTAAATAAAATATAAATTTAAGATGAAACTTCAAGCAATTCCAATGTAATTCCTCTTGATACTCGATAAGCTGTAAATTTTAATGTAATTCCTCTTGATACTTTGTTCAATAATTCCACGTAATTCTATTTAATATTTTGTTCAATAATTCCACGTAATTCTACTTAATATTTTGTTCAATAAATCCACGTAATTCTAATTAATATTTTGTTCAATAATGTGTTCAGCTTCTTTACGTCCGAGAAAAATCCTGAAGTAGAAACTTCAATAAAGTGTTTGTTGACGTTCAAGTCAAAATATTCAGATTGCTAAAAAATACAAGTAAAAGTTATTTTTGTAAGGCACCTGTCACGCCCGCGTTAAATGCAGCGTGCATGCCATTGCTTAGCCCTGTGTATATTATAGTTCCTAGCTTAGGTAGTTAGTAGGAGATGCGATAAGCTGTACATTTTAATAGGCGCGTATTAATACCTTGTTTTGTTGTTGCAGCCAATCAAGCTGCCAGATTTGAATATTTGCGCGCAGACTTGCATATTAGGAGGCTTAAAATTCGTATCAGGTAGCGTCTTAAAAAACATGGTGTAAAAGACTATAAACTATAATAAAAAAAATCGTATGAGGGAGGCCTCCTTAATTGCGACCCAGTTTCCAAGCCTGGAAAAGGAGGAGGGAAAAGTAAAAATGATCAAATTCTGATCCACGACTGGAAGTACTTAGGTGCTTCCTACATACAGCCATTAGAGTCTTAAAACACCTGGTGTAAAGGACTATAAACTATTATAAAAAAATCGTATCAGGGAAAATTGCGCTTGTTTTTGTAGAGCTCGGGCTCAGTGGCGCAGCCAGAAATTTTTTCGGGGGGGCACGGGAGGAGAAACTGATTAGTAAGGAGTTTTCTGAAAAATGTACCATCTACAGAAGTTAAGGATTAACAACAGTTTCAGTAATAAGTAGTGACAAAAAACCATAAGACATTTAAATTGAAACAGTTTATTACAATATCAAATTCAGCCGACGTTTTTTCTGAGAAAAAAATAAAATACCAAAGCCGGGATTAAACCGCGAACATTTAGACCTTCAGTCTAATCCTCTCCCAACTGAGCTATCTAGACCGACATTGTTGTAGTTCGTGGCCTACAAATTGATTGGCATTATGCCACGTTAAAACTTCTAAAAATTAAATTATAGCAGTAACATGTATTCTATTTTTTTTTTAATGTTTTGTATAACACTGTCTTGACATATTCCACAAAATTCGTGTTATTATTGCTATAGCCTAAGTAACCTTACCAATTGAGTTAATTTGGTTTCGAGATCGTTTATTTAAGTGCTTATTCTTGATAAGAAAAAAAAATACATTTTAAACAAATAAACATTGAAACTCAGTTCATTGAAATGTTTACTGAAAACTGTCTCCAACTAATTGACTTGATTTTTAATCATTTCTTTGGCACTGATAAAACACCTTTCAGATCTTCTTTCAGGTGGCAGCACATTTTATTGAGCTCAATTGGCAAAACCCTGCACGGGCCAATTTTTTGAGATGACGACGATGAACAGAATGGAGTACGGACACAGGTGCGTAGCCAGAAGGGAGGACATAGGAGATAGACGTAAAGTTCAGATGGGGGCGATGGGGCAAGCTGCTTCCCGGATCAAATCTTGCCCTCCACCTCTTGTGAAAAGTGTCTGCTTCCTTGAAAAAATTAGGAATATTGCATTTTTAATAATTTGTGAGTGTTTATTCAATTCAATTCAGTTTGACAATGTTTAGTGTGGCGTTAGTCAGCAGACTTCTAGGCCACAAAAAACATCTGTACATCTGTATTATTTCCCTGTTCATGTGCAAGCCGGAGAAAAAAGCCAAAGTACAATGAAGTGGATGAGGTTAAATGTTGTTACTTTAATGAGCAGTCTAGAGCTAGACCGAAACTCGGTTTCGGCACCTAAACCAGGCTTAAAATCGGTTTTGGTAAGGTTTAGGTTGATCTCTCTCTCTCTCTCTGTGTGTGTGTGTGTGTGTGTGTGTGTGTGTGTGTGTGTGTGTGTGTGTGTGTGTGTGTGTGTGTGTGTGTGTGTGTGTGTGTGTGTGTGTGTGGTCTTGAAGACAGTGTAGCTTGACTGAATTGTAACTAGAGCTAGACCGAAGCCGTCGGCCTAGCTCTAGAGCAGTCATCAAAAATCGCAAAAGAAATTGATATTAACATTTTAATCGATGATTTTATTAAAAAAAGTAACATTCGATTGCGCACTTTGCACTTTCATAATTAATAACACTTTTATAGAAATATGTTGTTGAATAACACGTCTGCAACTGCTTTTTCCTAAATTTCATTCAAAGCCTCATGGTCAACAATTTTTAATAGATTCATTTGACAGAAAAGTTTCTCCGAGTTTTACCCCTCCCCCTTTCGGAAAAATGGGATCTCTACTCCCGTGAACAAGGATGAATGTCCCATCCAACGTCAGAGATTAGAGATTTTGACACTTTTTAGTTGATCAAAAGGGTACCTAGGTCAAGGCACTTTTCTCAACACTATTTCCTTATGTTATGCACTTTCGCAGGCACGTAAGTTCAATATTTAAGGGGGTGGCAAAATTTGGCTAGTTATATATAAACAATCGGTAGATGGATAATTTGAGTATTGTTTTTAATATAAGCTATGTGGATGAATTTATTTAAACAAAATCTTAAAAATAAAATCAATACAATTACAAAATCTAAAACAAAGAATATCGTTTTTTATAACTATCAAAATCATCAATAGCAACATTGGCGTCTTTTTTTGCATTTGCATTTGCAGCAGATCAATTAGTCGTTATTAGCCACCCCATCTGCTTCTGAAGTACCGTAAAACGGGGTGACTTTGCCCGTGCGGGTGACTTTGGCCCAAAATAAATCAACCTATATTTTAAAGTACAAATTATATTTCTATGAACAATTATGCTAAAAAGGTGTGCATAGTAGTGATGTATGGCGTGACCTAGCGAAAGTTTAAAAAAAAATTTTTTTTAATATATTTTTATGCGTTTAAAGGCTGGGCCAAAGTCACCCGCACGGGCAAAGTCACCCCGTTTTACGGTATATGTTTTAACTCGCCTTATACCTACATCTAAAATTTCTTAGCTTTCAACTGACGCCACCGGCAAGGTCAAGGCAATGTGCATCTTCCTATAATAAGTATAACAAAATATAACTATGCTCAACGACTTCACTGATTTATTTGTTGTGGCGAAATTCCCCCACCCTCGCCCTCGCCAGCAACTCCTGGCTACGTGCCTGTACGGGAAAAAGATTGTGTGGTTCTAGATATGCCAGTAAGACTCTGCTGAGCATCATGGTAACCTATCAGTAAAATAATGTCCCGGGGCATCCGCACCATATCCCCCGCACTCTTTGTAGGAAGCGCTCTATGAATATCTACTTTAATTGACTATAACTCATTGCATAACATTATTTCAAAACAACAATTACATTTATATTTATCTGTTAAAAAGTCGAGTTAAATGAGCTCATATTGTCAGCCTTTAGCTTTTTGGCCTTATTGAAAGTGCTGAAAAATAAACAATATTTATTCAAACTAAAATCATCGTACCCGAACAGCTTAGTATTTTCCCCTTTAACTACCTGTGAATTTCAAAGTAGAGTATGAGAGTTTTAAGTTCGTCAAATAGATGAGGTAGGTAAAGTTTTCAAGGTCAAGGTCCTAGCTTGTTAAGACTGGTAAAACCGTAAAACTCTGTAGTTACGGATGGGTAATTAAGTCTTAGCATGTCAGAAATGTATTTGCCCAGATATACACAAAAACGGTAATTAATAGAAATTATAAACAATTTTTTTACTATTTATTGTGACTAGTGAGCGCACCAGGAGTTATAATTATACGATACATGCGTGCTGCAGTATCGTTAATCGTTAATGTGGATGTATACTACTGTATATATATATATATATTTAGAAATAATTTAGATATATATAGACTATAGACTTTACCTAGACTTTTACCTAAAGTATTTGGATTTCAGAAAATAAAATCTGGTCTAAAAATGTTGCTTGATAGAGATTTTTGCAGACCCCAGTTGGGTGCTAAAAAAATCAAAAAATCTTAGACTTATTTTGGTCCTTTTTGCAGTTTTCACAATCTCGCTCTTCTAGGCAAGTCCTGAATCACAGAAAAATTATATATATATATATATATATATATATATATATATATATATATTATCAATGAGTATTATAAATAGATATCATAGAGGGTATATGTATAGTCATTGTGTATAGTATATACTAAATAAAGTTCAATGGGCAGTTTATTTAAAAAATGTAAAAAAATAAAACATCATAAATAAATTATTTAAGCAGATTGCCCCAGCAATCTCAATAGAGTTAGAATATGTACAAACTGAGGAATTGTATAGAAACATATATTATTTCAGAAATGAAACAGAGTAACTAAAAACTCTGGTTTGGTTTTGTGAAAATAAAATGTTTTGGGTCAGGCAATATGTAAGATGAAGATGATTCATCTTACGTATTTTCATAGTATTTGTTTATTTTATTTTATTATGTGTGCATTTTATTATGATTGGATATGTCGAGGCAATAAGTCATATATATATATATATATATGTATGTATGTATATATATATATATATATATATATATGTTTTTATATATATGTATGTGTGTACGTGTGTGCGTGTTTATTATTTTTTTATCTAGAAATTTATATATATATATATATATATATATATATATATATATATATATATATATATATATATATATATATATATATATATATATATATATATATATATATATATATATATATATATATATATATATATCTTTTTCCGGATTTTTAATATTAAGATAAGAATTATTATTTTTGGTATGAATTTTGAGAATTTAAAACAGTGTGTTAAAAGTTGAGTGTTCGAGAAGATAATAAAAGTTTGAAGAGACGTGCTGCAGAGAGAAATTGGAGGTATCAAAAGATTTGTCAGATCCGGGTTAACTTCTGCAAAGTGAGATAATTCAGTTTAGAGTCAAGAAAAGGATTATATTCAAGGAAGAATAATAAAGTTAAAATAAATTCGAGAAATATTGTGTTATAAATAACTTCGACTTTAACGTTACGAATCGCTAGAAAGCATATTCCTCTACGTTTACATTGGTGACCTCGACGTATTTACGCATTTTCATACGTAAATATATTTTTCTGAAGTTGTTTGATCACAAGTGACCGAATTTTTTTTTTCGTTTGTGAAAGATGTCTGACGAGAAATTCATTGCGATGGGACAGGCTCTAGGCTATTCCGGGGAAGATTTAAGGAATTACGTCAAAGAGTTAAAGGATGAAGAAAGAGTTAGGAGATTAGGAGAACGTGAAGAAAAAAAACAGGAACGGGAAGAGCGGGAACGGGAACGTGAAGAGGCAGAGAGACAGAGGCAGCATGAATTGGAATTGAGAAAGCTGGAATTAGAGGCCCTAACAAAAAAAGAGCCAAAGGTAGAGGTAACAAAGATTCCATATCCAAAGTTCTCGGAAGGTGACGACGTGGACGCTTTTCTGCTCCGTTTTGAGGCATTGGCCACGGCAAATGATCATCCAAAAAAGGGTTGGGGAATGCTTCTGGGTTCCCTGCTCAGTGCTAAGACATTGGAAGTGTTTGGCCAACTCAGCGATAGTCAGATGCAGGATTACGAGTCGGTAAAAGAGGCACTCCTTCGCCGTTTTGGGAAGTCGGCAGAAGACTACCGAATAAAGTTTCGAGAGTCAAAACTTGAGCCAGAAGAGACTTGGGAACAGTATCTGGTGCGACTAGATAGTTACCTCAGGCGCTGGGTGGATCTCGCGGGTACAAAAAACTTTTTGTTTTTGTTCCTAAAAGAGCAGTTCTTTGGAAAGTGTCCCTCGGGAATGGCTGAGTATTTGTTGGAGAAAGAAAGCGGTGACGTCAATGAGCTAAGTCGCTGGGTCAACAAGTACAATCAAGCTCACCCAGTCAAAAGCTTGGCAAAAGTCGAGAACGCAAGCAGGATTAGCGGAAATCGTGGTCAACCAGACTCTGACTCCGGAATGGTTGGACCACGCTGTTACAATTGCAATAAGCTGGGCCATATGGCAAAGGATTGTCATCACGCTGGACAGATCGCGAGGGACTACAGTCAAGGCACTCAAGCAACTCCAGTCATGTGTCAAACGCGTAGAGTGGCCACCATGACACCACCATGCAAAGACTCTGGAGTAGTGAATGCATGCGCGGTCATGGTGTTGGATGGTAAAATGAATGAGGTCCAATTAAAATGTGGCTGCTTTTCACCGGTAATAGCGGATGGTTGTTTTCACTCAGGAGAAAAGTTTAAATTAACCAGAGGGTTTGTGAACAGAAAACCGGTAAAGGTTTTGAGGGACACTGGCTGTACTTCCATAATAGTAAAGGAATCATTAGTGCACCCGCGTCAGATGACCGGAAGAACAAGACCCTGTGTTTTGATCGACGGCACAGTTCGGGTAGCTCCAACAGCAGTGGTAAAAATCAAAACAGGCTGGTTCAGAGGAACTAGAGAGGTGGTCTGCATGAAAAACCTACTTTGCGATCTCGTACTGGGAAATGTTGAAGGAGTAAGAGGTTTTGATGCAATGGCTGCAGGAAAACGCTTTGGTCGGAAACCACAGAAATCCGCTCCCAACTACGACAGCACTCAGAGGAATGATCGGGTAAATTTTAGAAAATCGTCGGCTAACTCGGAGTTGTATCAAAGCAAAGAAAGAAACACGTCTGCCATTTCAAAGGTAGGAAATAAAGTTGAGGCAAAAGTTCAAGCTTTGAATCCGCCAAAAGAAAGACCAAGGCTCAATCTTCTGCCTAGAGGCCAAAATGGAGGGGTGGGGAAAGAAGGAAAGTTGAATTCGGCAATCTTCGGAGATGCCCGCCCTGTTGACACAGCACGCAGAGAGATAGAGATTGAGAATAAGTTGAAAGTAAACTATTTCAAAGGCAAGGAGAACATCGGTGCTGACTTTCTTAGTCGTAAAGAGAGTGACGATGTAATCAAGAAACGCTGACACGTTTCTTTTTTCGAAGAGGGGGGATATGTAAGATGAAGATAGCTAGAAAGCATATTCCTCTACGTTTACACAATAGTTCATTGTATAATTTATTAAGGTTAATTTTGTTTGAATTGCTGAATTATATGAAATATATTATAAATTATAAAACATGCATTTTCGATATTGCTGCCCTCGAGTGAATCTGTAAATGTTCAGTTTGGCCTAAGGCCCACTAATATAGGTTGTGTATCTCTGACCTATAATAATGTTATTTACACTATGTTTATTATTGGATTTGAACATGGGAATAAGTTTAGATGCATCTGGAAGCTCTCCTTATCACACAAACTGAAAGATGATCAATATAGAACTTTATAATAAATTGATTGATTTTATATTGATTATATAGATTATGATTATTTCCTTTGAAGTGCTAGGAACTATTTTAAATAGTTAAATGGTTGAATTGAGAGCCTTCATTATGATAATATAATAAACATAATAAATATTAAAAATATGTGTGGACAATTGGGGATGAAATAAAAAATAACATATTATTTTAGCAGAAACAGAGTGTCTTTGAGTAGTTTAAAAGACCTTAAAAACGTTTTACTGATTAATTGCTACAAATTTTATGATTATGTCTGATTTTTCAGTTTAATAATTCTGAACCTGCCTACAACTCATCTTATTTTGCAATAAATGGAACGTGCTGAAGAAAGTAAAGTAACTGATAAAGAATTTAGGTAAAAAGCTACTTTTAATATTAATACATATTGTTTTTCATACTTAGAAGTTCCTGATGATGAAGACACTAAAATAACTAGTTTACGAAATGAAAAAGAGGAAAAAACTCAAAGTTATGAAAGAATTGGTGACAGTTATAAAATCTTGTCTTCAAAGGAAGCAAATCAACGTTTGTCAAGTTCCTGTAAAGTTTTGAAAGGTGCATTAAATATTGTTAGACTTTTTAAAACCAGAAAATTGATTTTATTTGTTAACACTTTTAAAATTGGATAGTACATTTCAGGAACTTTTGTTACAATTGTGATACACTTATATTGAAATTTATTAATTATTTTATTACCTGTTTGCACAAACATTTATGACACAAACCGTGTATGATGAATGTAAGAAAGCAGTCTTTTCTAAATATACAGCATTACTCAAATGTATGGTGCATAATTGTTCTGGAGATGTTTTTTCAATTCAACATTTTGTGTCACTTGTGCTGAAAATATCATTAAATATATATAAAAAAAATAATAGGTTTGTCTAGAGTTTAAAACAAATAAGTTTTTTAAGTAAAAAAAAAAATGAAAGTGAGGGGCACTGCATATGAGGAATCTGTTGAAGGTTCATTATACAAATTCTTCAGAAGAAGAATTTTTCAGAATTACACGTATCCAAAGTTTTTGTGGTTCCTGTATGAAAGTTTAATTTTGTGATAATAGGGCAAATAAATCAAAACTTTTTTAATAAACTTTAAGCTACAGAAAAATAGGGCAGTGATGCTATTCATTGACCATTTTTTACTCTGACATTTTAACATTTTTACATGAATTTTAGAAATTTCTGAAGATTATGGAACAATTCTTGGCTACAGATTTGATGGAGGTATGATTTTTAAAGTGAAATAATCATAGAAATAAATTATCTAATTTAAAATATAATTATATAATGTCCCAGCTTCACTTACTGACTCATGTGGTTTAACAAAGTGCCAATCCTTATGCAATCATAACCAGAAGTGCAAATGCACATACACATGCACATACACATAACTAAACAAGCTGTCTATCATGGTTTAGGACATTTAAAATATTTAATCACAACATTTAAAATATTTAATCACGTGCCCATTCTTTTTTTCTTTATAAGGCATATTCACATGATAAACATGTGTGTGAAAGCTTATCTGTTGGTTATTGGTTAGATTGGAGGAGACAGCATAGGTTTTATTTGATTATTTTATAATTATGTAGGATATATATAATTCTTCTGTAGTGGTGTAGATAAAATAAAAAGTTTCTTGAAAGGTATTTTAATGTCAGGGATTGTATGACTGCTACTAACGTGAAGGTATAAGTTATCAAGTTAAGAATTGTCACAATATCCTAGCCCCTCAAGTAATTTTCTGGAAAGTAATGAGTGATGTGGTAAGAATTTTTGTGATACCCTAATCTTTTAAGTTTTATACAAAAAGACATAGCCAATACAAAATTTTTAGAATGAAGCTGTGAATTTTAATTATCACATTACTTGAAAATTTGAATATACTGAAACAAGAAAAACATTGCCAGCTGATCAAGAATTAGTGAAAAAGATGAATGAAAGAGGATTTCTTTTCATTCTCTTATATACTAAAAGTTTTATCCAGGGCTTTAAATATTACTATTGTAAAGTATCTTTATTTAATGATAATGATTTAATAAAAATGGTATTGTGTAACTAAACACTTTTACTTACAAATTATCATATCTGATTTTTGCTTTAGAAAATGTTCTTAGAGATGAAAACGGCAACAAATTTGAATTTTATTATTGTGAAGACCATCAGATTAATCAAGACCGATTTGACAAACTAGGAGAGGTAAATTTTTTGTTTAGCTTTACAGTAGATATAATTCTAAATGTTTGATTTTGTTTATAGGCTATCACTCCTTACATTTATCGATTGCTTTGCAAAGAGCACAACATGAGACAGTACTTTATACCAGTATGATTATTATTTTAAATAAATCAAATTTTTCTCTAGAATTTTAAATAAATAGAATTTTTTTTTAAATTAATCATTTCTAACAACATTAACTGGTAGCTGAAGGGGTTGTTGGTAGACTACAAAATAACAAGCAGTGAAACATGTGTTGGTAAACAATTTTCTCCATAGCTACTTCAAAATGAATCTATTTTAGAAACTTTGACTCAGCCCAAATTATTAAAAATAGCAATAAGTGAACTAATTTTTAATTTTGGATGCAACTCCTTTCTAACTTTATTTAGAGATGGACACATCATTTTTTTATTAAAATGAGCATACATGCATGAATGGAGTTTTAACATTAGGACTTTAACAAGTTTGAAATTATTTACATTAATTATTATGTCAGCTATATTTTTTAGTTTGATGCAAAGGATGGAGAATCTCTAGGATCTTTTTTTGCAAGCGAGAATGCTAAAACAACCGATGACAAGTTGTTGATTCTTATACATGGCAGTGGTGTTGTACGAGCTGGACAATGGTCAAGAAGGTTTTTTCAACACTTAGATGGCTGTAATTTTGTTTTGTTTTCATTCATTTTTGTTAAATTTTATTGACATTAAGGATCATCATTAATGATAACTTAATGGATGGTAGTCAAATTCCTTACATCAAAAGAGCATATGAAGAAGGATATGAAGTTGTTCTTTTCAACACAAATGAAAATGACAATAATGGACCAATCAGAGTAGGTTATTCTTAGGCTTATTAAATTTTTAGATTTTTGGATTTATGAAATAAAAATATTTTACTTTATATATTACTAGCGGGGTTACCCGGCGTTGCCCGGGGTTTTTAGAGGTTTTTCTAATGTTTGTCACTCTCGCTCCCGTTTCCTTCTCCACTTTCCCGTTTTCGTCGCGTTCCCGGTCGCTTTTCCGCTCTCGGTCGTTTTCCAGCTCCCGGTCGCTTTCCCGCTCAGACGTTTTGTTATCGATTTTCTCTCTTGCTCACGTTTCCTTCCAAGCTTGCTCTCCCGATTCCAGTCGCTTTCCGCGTTCCCGGTCGCTTTCCGCGTTCCCGGTCGCTTTCCCGTTCCCGGTCGCTTTCCCGTTCCCGGTCGCTTTCCCGTTCCCGGTCGCTTTCCCGTTCCCGCTCACGCTTGCTCTCCCGTTCCCGGTCATGCTTGCTCTCCCATTCCCGGTCACGGTTGCTCTCCCGTTCCCGTCCCCGTTCACGCTCATTTTCTCTTTTCCATTCTTTCATAACTTCTGTTAGCCTATAAAACGTAAAATAGATTTGCTAAGACTATATATATATATATGAATGTTTGTGGGTTAGTTTGTCTATTATAGAAACGAGAAAGCGACACGGAACGGACAGCGAGCGGGAGCGGGAATGCGACCGGCAGCGGGAAAACGACCGAAAACGGGAAAGCGAACAGGAGTGGGAAAGCAGGTGGGAAAGGAAACGGGAGAGAAAGAGACAAACATTAGAAAAACCTCTAAAAAACCCGGGCAACGCCGGGTATCTCCGCTAGTACATACATAAACACAGACACAGACACACATACATGCACATACACATACATACATACATACACACATACATACGCACATACATATATATATATAGTTCCCGCTCGCTCACCCGCTCCGCTCCGCTCATTTTGTGACGGATTTAAAAAATTTTTTCTCTATATTTGATTCCCCTTGACTCTCAAGATTGTGTGAAAATTTCATTACGATCGGATGAATGGTGTAGCAATGCATAAACGCCATTAACATATATACATATATACATATATACATACAAACATTCATTTTTATATATATAGATAAGTGTGTCAGGTATTTATTATTATTGAGTTTTTTACTATCTCATAATAGTGGATAGTTTCAAAAATAATATACATGGCAAAGAAATAAACATTATATAATTGACATAGCCATTACTCACAATAATTCCAAAAAGTATTTTATAACTTTACTAACATTTCCATGTATTATTTTATATCCTTTATAAACATTTTATTAAATGTTTATAGTTAGTGAATGTTAATTAAATATAAATTAGGAATATTAATTAAATATAAATATCATTTTATTACACAATCTTAAATTTTCAGTTTTTATGAGCATCTTTAATTTATTATCATTATATTGTTTTAATGTTTATTTATATAGTTGTAATACGTCATATTTCTAGGAGTGACCGTGATATCAGCAATGTCGATGATTTTTGTTCATCGTAACTTGTTATATTTTGGTTGAAAATTAGGGGGTGCATCCATTTAACTACGTTTACCTAAAGTATTTGGATTTCAGAAAATAAAATCTGGTCTCAAAATGTGGGATGCGGAAAGTTCGCCCCCGGGGAAGTTTTGCAGTATCTACAACTACCTCCACTTAACCCGTCATCTGCTATTATGGAAGGGAAAAATGTCTAGGAAATTTTTTAAGGTGTGGGTTTTAAAATATTAGCCTTCTCGACTTTATGCTGAAATGATGCTCCTGCCCTCCACTAATTTTTAAGTTTCCTATCACAGTCAAGTGGTCTGGATGAAAACTGCTGGCAATATTTTTCAGGGGTTATTATTATTTTCACAAGGATAAAAGGTTGTAGGAGGGAAAAAGTCAAAAACCCCAGGAACTAACGTCTCATGAGAAAAACGTGCAAAAAATATAAAATGCTGAGAAACTTTTCCAGATAAAAATCGGGGATGAAAACCGGGGCAAAAAAGTGGGGTAAAAACCGGGGACAAAACCGGAAAAAAAATTTGCCAGGGGCAAAAAACTGAGAGCCAAAATCTGAGAGCAAAAAAGTGGGGCCGAAAAACCGGGGGCGAAGTTTCCCAGGGGCGAAAAGCGTGGGGGGAACTTTCCCAGGAGCGAAACTTCCCAGGGGCAAACATGTCTGGGGCAAAAAACGGGGGCGAAAAGCCGGGGGTGAACTTTCCGTAAACCGAAAATGTTGCTTGATAGAGATTTTTTGCTAACCCAAGTTGGGTGCTCAAAATATCTTTAGACTTATTTTGGTCCTTTTTGCAGTTTTCACAATCTCGCTCTTCTAGGCAAGTCCTGAATCACAGAAAAATTTAAAAATTGAACATTTATTTATATATATATGACTTTATGTCTGTCTGTATGTCCTTTATGCATTGTTACACCATTTATTAGATCGTAATGAAAGTTTCACACAACCTTTAGAGTCAATGGGGGAAGGTTTTTGTAAAAAAATGAAAACGGTCAGAAAATGAGCGGAGCTGGTTAGCGAGCGGAAATGGGAACAGGAGAATGAGCTGGAACGGGAAAGCAAGCGGGAACGGAAAAGCGACTATCAATTGGCTTACATTTACAACACAAGTGACATAATTAATATTCATTTTTGGATTTGAATGAATATTCAGTTTGTTTATTTATGAAAAATATCTAATTTAATTGAAAGCATTTTAATTATAAAAAAAATTTGGTAATGCTTGTATAGTTTGATTGATTGCTCATATTTAAATTTTTGTCACTAGGGAAGTGAAGATCCGGAAAAGCATGCTTTATATGTATGGGACAATTTCATTATGGATGCCAAAGCAAAGCATGTTGCTATCATTGCTTTTAGTTATGGAGGAGTTGTCACTGTTCACTTAGTAATTACTTGTTATTTTAAAATCAAGTTTATGAAAATATTTGAATTTTTCATTAAATATGTTTTGCTTATTTTTTTGGCATTGCTAGAGTTGGCTTCACCCAGTGCAGTAACTTATGGTATCAGCCAATCACGACTTACCCCTTAGACCTATTTTTGTACGTTGTCTGAAAAAGTCAGTCTTGCTATGAAAGCAGTCACAGTGCTCTAAACACTCTTCCCAAAAAAACCACTCAGTTTAATTGCGAGTAAAGTATAAATTAACTGTTTGATTAACGGGTTTAAAAATAATTTTGTTCAATGCGAAGTCACATTTCTCAAACTTCCTTTTTCACAAATATCTGACTTCTTTTTCATAAGTGTGTAATGTCATTTATGGACAGCCCCTAATAAAAACATATCAATAAGATTATAAATTTTTAAACCAATACTCTTCTAGTTTTCAATCTAATAGGTGTATTACAAATTTATAAGTTTTTTATATATGTTGCTACTAAAAGAAGTATTTTTATTTTGTCGTTGCTACTTCAGCCTCTGCAGTCCCACAATTGCAGGTCCTGTGGAGCCATGAACAGGACACTAGAATTTTATATTGTTTTTATTAAATTATTGTGTAAGTTGAATGTTTTTTAACTCAAGAAAGTTATTAATTTAGTTTCAATATTTTTTATACTAGACTACTTTGAAGCTAATAATTCAAATTCAACTAAAATTTATTAGTCGCCTAAACAAAACAAGTTTTGCCCAAAGGCCACGAGGCGCTGGTGGCAGAGCGGTAGAGCGCTCGCCTGTTGATCGTTAGGTCGGCAGTTCAAGCCTCACCTGCGTCACCAGCGTAACTCCCTTAGGCAAGGAGTTCACTCGCATTGCTTTCTCATGTCTATGAAAATAGCGTGTTCTTCGAAGTTTCCGATCCAAAGGAACCTTCGTAAGCGCCTCTGACTTATCTGGCGCTATATAAATTCATCATTATTATTATTGTTATTATTATGTGAAATAATATAAATTTAAAAGTTTTTAATGTTATTAAGTAAATTAGTTTTTAAAGAGGTTTTAAAGTCAGTACTAGTTTCTAATATCCTGATGGTAGATGGTAGGCCGTTTCAGGCGATCGGAGCTGCAACTGAAAAAGCTCTTCTCGCGTAATTTTGACGAACTCAGGGAACAGTTAGGTTGCGATGAGATGATGAACAGAGTCTGCGTCTTTCCGGGTAGTCCGAACAGAGATTGATAAGATCGAGTAGGTAAGTTGGGAAGCTGTTTTAAAGAATATTGTAAGTAAGTGCTAGTAGTTTATAAGAAATTCTGGATGAAATGGGAAGCCAGTGCAATTGACGGAGGATAGGGGAGAGATATGTTCACAGGGAGGCCAGCCAGAATTCCATTACAGAATCCAATCTTGAGAGAACAAAAGCATGGATGAGAATCTTGAGACAGGACTGATCCAGAGATGATCTTATCTGTCGAATGCGGCGAATGTGAAAAAAGCAGGCACGGGATAATGAGGATATATGAGGGATGAGGCTAAGTGAGCTGTCAAAGAGAACTCCTAGGCTACGAATAGATCCAACAGGAGAAACAACAATGTCAGCACCAAGGGGTAAGCTGTAGTTTTTGTGAAGACAGCTATTGGTCACTCCACGATGAAAACATATCAGTTCAGTTTTTGAAAGATTGATTGAGATCGAGGCGCATGGCAGCACTCCAATCTTCTATCTCAGCAACACAAGCAGAGAGTTTATCACTAGCCAGCTGAACCAGATCAACGGCCGTGTGAAAATATAGCTGTGTGTCATCAGCATATAAATGTACTTTAATGCCATGCGAGCTCGCGATACGTGAAATATTGGCGGTGTATAGAATAAAAAGTAAGGGGCCAAGGATGGAACCTTGTGGAATGCCGGATAAAACCTGGGATATCAATGAGACATCACCCCCCCCCCCCCATCCTAACAAACTGAGTTCGATCGGTGAGGAAGGACTCAATCCATCCAAAAGCAGAGGATGACAGTAGGAAGTTTTAAAGAGCCGAAGTAAAAGCCCATGATCCACACAATCAAAAGCTGAACTGAAATCAAGCTGTAGTAAAACAGTTACTTCGCCTCGGTCCAGGGCACAGATAGAGTCGTTGTAGATCTTTAGGACCGCCGTTTCAGTAGAATGGAAACGGCGAAAACCAGACCGTGTTGATGGAAGCAATTCGTTTGACTCAGCATAAATCAAAAGCTGTCTGTACACGACGCGTTCAATGAGCTTAGAGAGAAAAGAAAGATTTGAAATTGGATGATAGCTCTTAGGATCTGAAGGGTTCAGATTAGATTTTTTAGCCTCGGACGAATAACCGCTCGCTTTTGGAATGTTGGTAGAAAAGATGATCGAATAGAGGAGTTTACAAGAAGAGCTAGGATGGGTGCAAACACATCGGAAAGTCTCTTTGTAATCCATGTAGGAATGGGATCAAGCTCACAAAAACCAGCAGACATCTGGCTAAGGAGGCATCTGATAATTGCGGGTGAAACCTCCTCAAAAGCAGACAAACCCAAAACATGGCATGGGGGTGAAAAAAATGATGGGGGTGGGGCTCCACAAGTTATTAATACCAAACTAATCAAAAACAGCGTTATTCTAAGAGTTGTTTACGATATTCTGGAAAAACTAAATTTGTAAAATTGAAAATTTAGCGCAATGAAAAATTATAAAAATGAAGTTTTTGAAAACATGTAATTAAACAAATTTGTTACAAAAGGAAGGGGATGAAAAGGAGGAAAATGAAAAATAATTAAAACTGAAATATTTAACGGTCAAACCGATCTGTAGATTGCTAAGATAAGAGGAAACTTTACGGTTGTATGCTATTTTAGATTAAATGATAATTAAACACTATCGGTTCTCCCTCAGTTTTCTGGTCCAATAAATGAAAATGATGATTGTGTTAGAAATTAAATTGAAAAAATTGCTTTGTACTAAAATGGTGGATGCTTTATGATTAAATAAAGCTTTGTGGTGTGCTTTTTCAGACTCAACATGGGCACGGAAAAATGGGTTGCCGAGTTATAGCAATATTTTGCAAATTGGTGTCACTGGGTGTGGCCCGCACTCTCTTAGTTATGCCACTGATTGTACTGAATATGGGATTTTTTGCTATTTGGCAGAATAAGAATAATTGGTTTAACTTTTTGACTGAATACAAATATGAATACAAATATGACTAAACTTAGAAATGGTCTGGCACAAATTGTTAGCAGACCAATGCAGCTATAAGCTTTCAAAAACACCTTGTTCCATGTTGTCAGCGTTAAGACAGCTTCTAATTTCCCTTGAAGTAAAACCTGCTCTGCTAAATAATCTTGACATATTTATATTCCTCCAATCCAATGGGTCAGTGTCTTTTATAACACACGGTTTTACCAGATTGTTGTTCTTTTCTGTTTATATGGAGACGGACATGCCATTGTCATGAAAGTGATCAAGCAACAATTGATTCCATGATGACCAAAAGTCTACTATTTTTTCTTTTCATGTTTGGATGGTTGTTCATCAACTGCTAGGATAGCTTCAAATGACTGAACTTTCACTGGCATTGTAAAAATAATGTAGCAGTCACACTCAAAATGTCTCTCTTGACTTATATTTGTTGCACAATGGTTCAAAACCAACTTGAAATATGGATCTAAGACAGCTGACTCTGTATACAATATGCTATTGTCATACAAGCGCAAAAGTCTTATAGTTTTTAGCAGCAAGAATCAAACATCATGTGACTGCTATTTATATTCAGTTCACCAGCTGCTATTCCGTCGAATGTGAATAGAATCCCAATAGACTATTTGGCTTAATATTCAACTCTGAAGAGGTCTTTGGTACAGCTGTACTTTCCTTCAATTTATCTAAATATGAGATTAAAATAAAATCAATAATTTAAATTAACATTATTTTTATCAGGTAAAAGAGAGAACACAAGAATTTCTTAACAAAGTTTTTGCTGTGGGGTTTTCAGATTCTGTGCACAGTATGCCAAATAGCACAAGTTCTCAAGTTGAAAATTTTTTTGTAAAGGTTTGTGTTTTCTTTAAATATCTAGCTAGATCATTATTAACATACTAGTGGTTTTGACCGTCCCAAGGACGGATGTTTTAATATTACGATGAATATTGGATATATTTTTTAGATTATTATAAGTTAATTAAATATTTATTTATTTATAACATTACAATGAAAAAATTGATTTATCGTTCGTATGCACTCTAAACAAATGAAAGGAAAAAGGATAGATTAAAATATTAATAATTTCTTATATTTTGAATTAATATAAGTAAGGTAAATATTTTTTAATTTATTTAATTTTATAAAAATTTATAAAAAAAATTATTTTATTATTTATTACTAGATATAGCCCGTCATAAATAACGGATTTTTTAAAATTTTATAAATTATTTTTCAATTGTACCGTCACCCATGGAACCCTGCATAATAACTATGCAGGTTCCATATGCCACCTCTTTTGATTTTTAGGACTGACAGTGTACAATTGCGTAATAACTTTTATAACACGCCTGTGCGCACTAATTTTAGCTGCTGAGTATACTGACCACCGCGGCCGCCGCGGTATGCGAAATTGTTAAGATACAGACATAGATTTTGCCCGTTCCAAGAACGGATGTTTTAAAAATACGATGTACTTAGGATACATTTTATAAAAAATAGTCAACAAAAACAAACTGACATTTGATAACCATAAACGTTTTTTTAAATATAAGCAAATTTAATGAAATTTTTTATTGTGTTTACATTTTCAATTTACTAACGTATTTCATATAAATTCAAAGGATGTAAAAATTAAAGAGTGCAATAATTAGTTATTAAACAATTTCAGTATACACGACATTTCTTGTGAATTGACGGCCATCGTTGAGAAGTGCTCCTTGCTTCTGAGATTTGTTTAAATTTCATTATATAATATTTTTCGATTGCAGCACCACTTCTTTTGATCTCTAGGACTGAAAGTGTATATAGGAACAATTGCATAATAACTTTTATTACACGCATGCGCGCAATAAATTCTTACGCTCACATCGATTAAGTCTGTACGACTAATAACGTAAGCGTGACAGAATCAGTGAGTGAGTGACGTGGGCTACTATAATATAGATATATAAACTAGCTGACCCAGCAAACGTTGTTTTGCCTTATAAATTATTTTAGTTTTTTTATTAAAAGTTTAATGTACAAATTATTTCAATTTAAAAAAAACAATAGCTAAGAACAATCAAGTGTACAATGTTTTTTGTCACACCATCTTTAGCCAACACAAACAAACTGGATGGTTTGCTCTCGCAAGAACATGCCACGTATAGGTAATTGTTCGTGAGAAAAACATGGCGTGCCCAAATCTAAGCCACAAACAGACATCGCTTGGCCTTACGACTTATTAATTGTCATTGCGAATGCCAATCTAATTGGAAATTGAATTCATTTGAATTCAATATGCACTTCTGTAGAAATTATTGGGATCCGTGGCAGCAAAACACATTTGCCTCAGAACTTGCCATTCAAAATGCAGGCTTCGACAATGTTTTTTATCAATTTTTAATTACTAATCGCGTGCCATTGCACAGCTGCGGTGGGTTCACATTCCAAAGTAGAATAACCGGAGATCCAACTTTAAGTTGTAGATGATGCGGTGACATGCCTGGCAAGTCCAATGAGTTCAAAAACTCTGTTGGATAATTTACGGCTTCGCTGGCATCGCAAACTGTATCAATCAATTTGTATGACACCAATTCGCCTGGCAACAACTGCTGTATCTTAAAATTTAAATCATTGACATCCACATTTTTTGCTGCAAAATGACACTTTCTGCCAGCCATTCAGGATTCAACACTGTGGCCATGGATGATTGCTTTTTTATGTTGCACATTTCTTAAGTGCTGAATGAGCTGTTCTGCCTCCATCTAATAAAGTTGCTGCAATGCCAGACAATGCAACGGCCAAAGCAATGCCATTATTTGATCGTATTTCGGCGAGAATTAGAGAAATGAGAAATGTTTTCCCAGTTCCACCTGGTGCAGCCAAAAAAAAGAATCCACCTTGTCCTTCCAAAACTGCCAGTATAATGCGCCGTAAATCATTCTTTGTTCATCAGTCATTAGTGGAACATAGCGAGTAACAAACGCTGCCATTTCTACAATATTGTACCGCAGTTCACCTGAAAGGAATCTGCCATGTTGTTGACCTCAAAATGCAAGAAGATAATCATTTTCAATCTCAGACAGTTAAAGATAATCTTTTATAGGAAACAGAATCAATGTAAATCATTGATCAAACTTTATACATATATTTTTAAATTAAGGCACTACTTTGGGACAAGTTTTTCATTTAAGCAAGCTCGATTAAATATTACGGCCCATTTTCTATTAATTAACTTTTGAGCCAACTCTTCCAAACGTCTCCATTTCAAACCTAATATACTCAACACGCATTCTTATCTGTCGGTTTCTATTTATTGTCTAACAGTCTGTCAGAGCTTCTGATCTTCCACCTTATATGCTTGAGATATAAATGAACTGCATAGCTCATTTGACTTTTTGTCAAATGAGCTATGCAGTTTCATTTGCAATTTGAGCTGCATCCTCTGTTTAAAATCTTGAATTCTAATTCTCATACATTCCTATGAACTTCTCATTCTAAGTCTATGACTTCAATTAGATCCTTTCTAATAAGATCTTTTTTCCATGCACAGTTCCTAGTATGCTGAATTTAATTGTTTTTTGGTTACTTTTTTATAAGCTTCTGCGTCCCGTTATTTTTTTGGAACGATACGATACGATACGATTTCTGAAATTTGCCTCGAATTAAACGATACGATACGAGACGCTTCGACCAATAACGATACGATATCGATACGATACGATACGATTTCGGGATCTCGACTGAAGCGGAAATTTTGCCTAGAGATAACATAGAATGATGAACTATACGCGACAGACAATATTAATAACTACATTAAAGAAATTCATTGAAAAAAATATATAAATATTAAAAAATTTCAAAATTTATAAAAGTTTACCAAATTTAATTTTTTTTTACAACTTGAAATAAGTTTCATTTGTTTAGTTTCGGTACATCTATTTGTCTAAATTTAGACTCTAAATAAAATGCTACCGCCGATAGAAAGTATTTATTTACTTTATTTAGTGACGCGGCATGATAATGATGACAAACACGAGAAAGTGCCTCTATGCAAGAATTAAAAAAGTGAAAAAACCCAGCGTGTTTATTTATAGGCGATGGCGAATGCGGTTAGCAATAGCAAGAAAGAAGCTGAGAAAGTTTCGAATTCCAGCTGCAGAAGATACGGGCTACGGCACTGTCGTGCACACTACAGGTGGCACACACATACTCACACATAACCAAGAATATCATCGAGATTATAAAGATATATCTTAGATGAGCTACTATTACGGTCAATTACGGATATCGAAACACTAAAATAATCATTCCAATTCTATGTAACAAATTTGAAAAAATAAGTTTATCAAACAGACTAAACCAAAACATAAACATAGAATGATCATTACTATTACATTACTTATTATTCTCATTAATAATAATAGTCATCGATGTCAGCGAGTACGATTGCCTTGTAGGGCTTGTAATATCAGTAGTATGCAGAGCTCGACCAGCAGCCTAAGAAAAGCGTGGCTTTTTTGCTGCCGGTTCCCAGACTAAAAATAGTAAATAATGGGGCTACAGGCTGTCTGGAAAACCGAATTTAAAGTGGGCATGATAATAGTTATAAACTTCTGTCAATAGGTAGATTAATTAATCAATGTTGATGAATCAATTGAAAATATTCACAGTTGTGACAATCGTTAATTAAATATGTATGACTTTCGTTATTTATTGGAAAATATTTTTAAAAAATCCCGATATTTTTCGAGATTTTAATCGGGAATGAAATTTTAAGTATCGCCAATTAATATCGATACGAGACTTCTTCCGCAGGCTGTATCGTTTCAATGGTGATACGGGAATCCCGTATCGTTTTGAAATCTCGATTGAATTCGAGATAACGATATCGGGACGCAGATGCTTACTTTTTTACCACACATTTCAAAACGTTTTTCCAATTCCAGTCCAACAATTTGAACTAGATCCCATTATCATGGAATTTTTGTTAGTTTGATGAAATCCTTTTTTCTTGTGGAATTCGATTTTATGGGATCTGATGCACACTTCTACTATGAAGACTATGTAACTGTTGATAGAACAAGTGACATTTCTTATTGCCATTTAGGGAGCTTTAAAGAATGATAAATGTTATGTTGTTTTTTATAATGATTGCTCAATAAAGTACTTTGTAAAAAATTCTCCCTTAAAAATACTCTACAAAAATAAAATTACAGAGTTTTTCGCAAAGTTTCAACAATTAGCTATTTACTCTTCTGCACACAAATTTATTGTACTTTTTAACATAAAACTTTTAATTTCTAAATTACATACAATAACTACTTATTATTCAATAACATTTCATATTCAACTACCTGTGTTGCATATTTGACACTAAACTACACAACATTTTGAGATATAGTTAATAATTAGAACTTCTTAAAATCTGGTTTTGTTTCAGAATGCAGTTAATTGGGCCACAAGTAAAGAAGACTTGGATACACCTCTAAACAAATCGAACAAGCACTTACCGTGGTCACATGGTGCCCAGGACTGTCCGAGAGTATCTGCAGGTCTGTTTAAATTTTTTCATTGCTAAACATAAAAATTTTAGCAAACTACTTATGTAATATATATTTATATATGTTTATTTATTTGTGCTTTATTACTTTTTTTTATAGGCGATACAAGACATGGATGGACACCTTCAAAGTGCATGGATTCTGTATTCAAATATTTACAAATAAAATTGTCAAAATACAGTTGAACCTCTTTTACGCAACTTTTCTCTTGCCACATAAAATCGATTGCGTAAGGCATTTTCTCCAGAATTACATATAAAATATAACAAAGTAATCTGTTGTTAATTCTTTTTTAAAGTCTAGCTCACAGTCAGGGGCGCCCAGAGGGGGGTTAGGAGGCAGATGCTTCCTCGCAAAGCTGTGGGGAGGGAAGAAATTTCCCCCTCCCTGAGCTTTGACAATACACTTAAAATAGTTTCTTACTTCGACAATGTTATTGATGTTGATGATAACAAAAGGTCTGCACAAGAGATTGAAAGACATTAGAGCTATTATAGTATGGAGATCCTAAGACTGATATATAAAGTTATTGGCCCTGCATCGAGGTTGTTACAAGGAGCATCAATTGATTTTGGCATCTCCTACACTGACGCAGCTGAAATGTCAGACTTCAAAACAACCTTCTGTCTTAAAATAGCACAACCACTAATATTGATGATATCCTACAAAAATTTTGCAATGATCCACTTCTACGACAAGGACAATCTGATAATGAAGAAGACTACATTGAAGATGTTGATGTTGAGTCTGACATTGGCAACAACAATGATTTTATCCTGACAGAAAATGATGAATTATTTGGCTTTCCAAATTTGTACAGTCTGTATAGCATCTTTGCTTGTCTTGCAGTTTCCAATTTCTCAGCTGAAAGGGCTTTAAATAAACTGAAGATCATCGAAAATAGATTTCGATCATCAATTTCAGATGATTATTTGTAAGCCTTCCTTCACTGTTTATTCTCTATAGGTACTTCTGAACTTCCTCATATTATATCTTCTCACTCTCTCAATAGTCAAATATATGCTGATGACTCTTTTGTCTATTCTACTTTCTCTAATGTTTCTCTTGAGTCTGTTCTTCAACCTATTATCTCCTGGAGTTCTTCTATGTGTCTCAAGCTTTATCCGGATAAGTTTGAATTAATCTATTTCAATAAGGTTTTGCCACCACCAGGAACGTAAATTCAGCATTTTCCAGAAGGGGGAGGGGCAAAATTTTCCCGCCATTTTATAGCTTACTGACAGGGTTACCCGGTGTTGCCCGGGTTTTTTTTGCTTAGTTTTTTTATTTTTTGCCAATGAAACGTCAAATAAATAACAGATTTTTTTAATTTTTCAAAAATGTTTCATCAATGAAGTCTCCCTGCATGTCAAATGTTGTTCAGATTGCTCCTGCGGCTTGAATGTGATAAACGAATGCACTCACACGCACACACATTACCTTTAATATCTCTATAAATACGTTGGTACAAGTAGGGAAGGGTGGGAAGATGCATCCCTCCACCAGAGTATCAATTGAATTTTTTTTTGGTATAATACCTGGTTTTTTGGAAAATGGTTGTAGCTTTTTTGGGAAAAGAAAGTGGAAGTCTTTGAAAAAAAACTGGAAAAATACTTACAACTACCCCTCACCAGTCATCAGTTTTTTTGAAAATAACTTGAAAATTTCTGAAATGTATCTCCTCACCAGGAATTTCTGGATGCACCTCTGGGTTTAAGGGAATGAATGATATAATCATTAAGCATCTGCGTCCCGTAATCGTTATCTCGATATCAATCGAAATTTCAAAACGATGCGGGGGAAGTCTCGTATCGAAATAAAATAGCGAAACTCAAATTTTGTTCTCGTATAAAGTCTCGAAACAAATTCCGAGATTTAAAAAAATTATTTTTTTATTAAATAGCAAAAGTCATACATATTTAATTAACGATTGTCACAACTGTGAAGATTTGCAATTGATTCATCAACATTGATTAATTAATCTACCTATTGACAGAAGTTTATAACTATTTAACTATTAGGGAGAACCGGACTGAATGGCCACTGTACAGAACGGCCACTGAGATTTTCTCATTTGTTAAATTATTTTTTACACCCATCTTTTTTTTTAAATGCGTATATATATGAACTCTTTGTTCAGTGTTGTTCTTTTGTCTCTCGTGTATTTCGTTCAGCATTTATAGAGCTTTTTGTTTTTTCGCACGAAAAAGTGAAAACGAGTCAGGTCAGAACTATTCTATTCTTATCAAATATTTAAGTTTATATTTTGTAAGATTTTTTTAGTAAATAAAGAGATGTTTGATTAATATTTTAATCTAAAGTTTGGATGTCAAAAATTATTATTTTGCTCGTAGCAGACTAAAATGCTCGTACATCTCGGTTCGTACTAAATGGCCACTGTAAGGTCATACTGAATGACCATAGTTATTCAGTATTGCTGAATGTTTAAATTTTCATAAATGTGTTTAGGTTCATTATTGATCAAAATGTTAATGTAATATAATGAAATTGTTTAATATATTAAAGACATATACATATTAATCACTACTTAATGTTGTTATGGTTATGTTTCAGAATGAGAAACAGACTATCTACAGCTGTGAAGGGGGGATGGTCCGAAAAAAACATGGAAAGAGCAGTAGAAGATGTTTTGAAAGCTTGCTTGCTAGTTAAATCTGCAGCTGAGAAGCACCAAGTGAGTAGAACATCACTGAGGCGTAGACTGGATGCAATTAGCAGAGGAGATAGTTTTGAAAGTAAAGCTTATTCTCAATCATCGATGAGAGTTTTCAGTTCAGAAGAAGAGCTTCAGTTGAAAGAGTATTTACATGCCTCAAAAATGGGTTATGGGTTGAGTGACTAAAAAAGAAGTTCAAACTCCCAACAGCTCTATGGTTGTTGTCGAACCCAGTGGATCAGAGTTATCGGCAACGCTTCAGATGATCCGCCCTTTTCCGAAAGCTGCAGCTCGCAAACGAGGTGGGGGTCGGAAGAAACTGTCTTCTACCATATTGACAGATACTCCTGTAAAGAATGTTTTGCAGAAAGAAAGGACAGAAAGATTTGAGGAGATGCAAGTTAAAAACATCAAAACTTGCAGCAAGAAGGGATATTTCTAAAAGCTTCCCAGACATCGAGCCTGACGGGAAATCAACATTCAAAAATATACTCACCAGTAAAGATCCTCATTTTAGCATTGACAGCGCCAAGATAGAAATAGGGGATTGGTGTCTTTTTGAATATGTTTTTGACTCAAAAACCTATTATGTAAGCAAAATTGTTGAAGTAAAAGAGGATAAAGTTTTGGCTGATTTTTTGAAATTTGTATACAAAGATAAAGACACCGAAGAGGCCAAATTTTTATCTAAAGATAAAGGGATTTGTGAGGCTGATATGGATCAGATTGTTGTAAAACTAGAAGATCCAATCCTTCAAAAATCTAAGCGCAGAAATGGACATATAAAATTTTCTTTTGACTTTTCAGCATATAGTCTTGGTTTATAGGCTACAACTTTTCAATAAAATGATAAACATTTTTTTTTATTTTTTAATTAACATTAATAAAGATTTTTCTGTGAAATAAAATATTTTGGCTTACCATTTGTTGAGAATTGTGTCTTCTATAATAAAAATTGCATGAGTGGCCATTGAGTACTTGGGGGTGGCCATTCAATACTACCAGGTTGTACTGAATGGCCAGCCAGAAATTTTGGAAGAGGTTGCGTCATTTATCGTTTTTTACAAAATTGTTATAATTTGAAAAGTTTTAATGAGCGGTTTTCAGTAGTGGAATGTTTTTGCTTTCATTATGTGAAAATGTTTTATTTCTATCACTTATAGTTTTTTTTATGATTGATTTGAATAAAAGTGTAAAATTGTGTGGCCATTTGGTACTACTCTCCCCTATTATCCCCACTTTAAATTCGGTTTTCCTAAAAGCCTGTAGCCCCATCATTTAGTATTTTTAGTCTGGGAACCGGCAGCATATTTCAATATATAAGAAACCCTGCTCTAAAGCTTTCAACTCAGCTGCGCGCTTAGTTTCTCGCACCTCCTACTTCTCTCACATCTCTCCATCTCTTCTTCTCCACTGGCTTCCTCTTATATATAGATATAGGTTGATTTTTAAAATCTGTTTATTAATGTATAAAATAAAAAATTGTCCTTCTCCTCTCTACTTAACTAACTTAATACAAATCCCTTCTAAGTCTGGTCTTCGTTCTTCTTCTCTTAATCACTTTCACATCTTCACTATTAAGCATTCTTTTGCTAAACGCTCTTTCTCCTACTCTGGTCTCTATCTCTGGAACTCTCTTCCTGCTTCTCTTACTAACTCTACTTCTCTCACAGTTTTCCGTCGTGGACTTAAAACACATCTGTTTAATAAGTTCATGACCGAGCGCTATTGAACACCACGGAAGTAGCGCTATATAAATTCAGTTTGATTGATTGATGATTTGATTGATAATATCATCAGAAAAAATCTTGTTTGTACAGTTAAGAGATGATAACATTATTTCTCGTGTTGCATGTGTTATTCCCACTCTGCGAGCACACCTTCACAAGACAATGCCTTATTTTATTCACAATGATGTAATGTTTTAAATAAATATTTAAAAAGCTTATTATTTTATTGGTATTTGGATGTGGCCATATTGTCAATTTGCAGGTAATTTTCAGCAGTATGCCAGCTTAATATCTCTTTTTAGTTTCAACTTACATTTGGGACGGAGAAGAGACGGGAGAAAGAAGAGAAGGGAGAGTCTGCTGTCTGCTTCCAGCAGCTAGGGGGAATGGGCACTTCTACTCACAGTTATACATAAAAAAGTTATGGTTCAAAATAGTCAAGGATTGCTGGTTGTTTTAAATTATTTTTTGACAACATAAAGCAAAGCAAAAAGGGTATGCAAACGTTTGAAACAGAATGCAAAATAAAAAATACCTAAAAGAAAAACTAAAAGAAAAAAATAACTACATTACAGCCAATACAACCACAGATTGCATACAACTGATCATCACATCACTCCATCCATCGACAGCTTGTTATTTGTGCACCTGTTCAGTTCAATTCCGGTATCGATTTTGACCTCACCTGCGAGAACTTGGCGAAACACTTTTGCTCTCGTTCTGCCGGTCAGGGCCGTCGAGACGGGGGGCTGGCGGGGATATTGCCCTGGGCCCCCCGCTGGTCTGAGGGCCCAACACCGTTCGAAAAAACTCCCAGCACCTTTCTAAAATTCACAACAAACTTAAATAATAAGAACAACGTGATTTTTTAATTTCAACTCTTTTATCACAACCATCTATAATATTTCTTTCTCTCTCCGGAATTTGAAAACAGAACTTCAACCAATAAAGTAACTACATTTCCGCGCCGAATGAAATCCATCAAGCTGTAAAATGTCTTTGTGATCTAGAAATCATTTGACCTTTTTCAATGAAACCAGATGTTTATATAATCAATTTTCATCTTCGTTCTCATCTTACCTAATTTAAAATTTCTTCCTACGGTTCTTTAAAATCCTTATCGCTTTCATTCTTTTCATATCGTTAAAATGTAGATCTGTTTAACTAAATATATTGTTGCTCAAAATCATAAACGATTTTATGTAGTTTAATGTAAAATTACAACATAGTTTAGAAGTTCTTGTTACTTCTTACTTTATTGGATTTCGCACAAAGTTTTGGGACTTTTTTAATCTTGTTAATTTAAAATCTGATTTTGATCATTGAAAACTTTTAGTAATAAATTTACAGGTACAATTACATTAATAATTAATTGTACTCAATTACGTTATAGTTCTTATACAGTACTAGCGGGTTTCCGGCGTTATCCGGGGTTTTTAGAGGTTTTTCTATCGATTTTTTCTCGTTCCCGTTACTGTCCCCGCTTGCTCCCCCGTTCTGGTCGCTTTCCCTCTCCCGCTCGGTTTCCTGCTCTTTCTCGCTCTCTCGATTCCCCTCCCTTTCCCGCTCGCTCTTCCGCTCCCAGTTGCCTTTCCTCTCATTCTCCAGTTTCCGCTTCCGCCCGTCCTCCCGTTACCGTTTCCGCTCGCTCTTCCACTCCCACTCATTTTAACTTCACTCGTCTCTCTGTTTGTTTATCTGTGGTGACCAAATCTTAGAAACAAAAATTCACCCACTTTTCGACCACCTAGTACGCTCTAAAACTTTCAGGAAAACTTTATTCTGGATGACAATACATGAATTGAATGTTTTAGACATGAACTAGGTCTTAAATCAATTAAAATTAATCATATATGAAAGTTAATGTTGTAATAAACAAAAATTTGAATTTCAAGTTGACCGTTACAGGTAGAGCTTTGAAACTTTCAGAATAGCTGTATTCTCGATAATTTGTCAGGCCCGTAGGCAGGATTTAGTGAGTGGGGGGCTATGAAAAGTAGTAGGGGGGCTACTGACGAACGAGGGCACCGAAGAAGCCTAGGCGCAAGTCGAAGGTGCGAAGCTTCTCACAATAAGGAGATTCGCCAAAGCATTTTGTAGCATTTTGCACAAAATGGCATTCAATTTTGAATATCCCATTATGTGATTTTAGGTTTTCTAAGAGTTGCAATATTGTTGCTCGTAATAACAAAAATTAACAATTTTCACAGGCAATTTTGTCAAATAACAGTAATGCTTGTTGTTATCCACAATTTTGATTTTGATGCGTGCATGGCACACTCTGGGTTGACAGCACTGAATCAAATTATCCAAATTTAATTATTGATTAAGACAACCGTTATAGTTCACAATACAATAACTTGCTTATTTTATATTTTATAAAAAGTTCTACATCTGTATCAAATGCCAAGAAATAAATAAAATAAAATCGGATTTAAATATTTGTCTTGACAAAGATCAAACCACATTATAATAAAATGTAATATTTAGTTTAGCTTCTCATTTTAAGTTACCACACATCCATTCATGTTTTACACATAAAAATTGTCATCAGTTTCTAAACAATCTAAATAGAAGATTAGATTATATATCAAGTATATCATTATATATATATATATATATATATATATATATATATATATATATATATATATATATATATATATATATATATATATATATATATATATATATATATATATATATATATATATATTGCATTCTTGGTATTTGATACAGGTGTACACATTTTTATAAACAAAATTTGATTTACAATTACAACAAAATGCGATGTGATTGAATAGAAAATTTCTGCAAGAAGGTATCTATATCAGTTGCTTTACAGAGCGATTTTTCAAATGCCATAAGTAAAAGTTTGCTCTTATTTTCATAGGACATGGATCTGCCAAAAAACCTGCCAAAAAATTCTAGTGAGGGGGCTTAAATTTTTAGTGGGGGGGTTACCCCACCCCCCCCCCGCTAGCTACGGGCCTGTAACTTGTTATATCAAGATATCCTTGTCGATAACAATATATGAATGAAGTGTTTTAAATAACAATTAATCCATAAATCGAGTTGGTAATGTCTCGAAAACCCCGAGGTCCATTAATCCCGAGGTCCGCTAATCTCGAAGTCTGTAGCGGGCTAAATAAACGGGCGCCACGGGCGTCTAACAACAACCTAGTACTAGTTTAAGTATGTTGTAATAAAAACAGTTAATTTAACGATCTGAACACGTTCAGTAAACGATTGTGGTTTTTTGTGCGCGCACAGCCCGGCAACTAGACGTCATGCTCTGGGGGGGGCGAGCTATCTCTAAAAGGGGGCGAAATGAAAATGGCCAAAAAACCACTAAAATTATATCGGGAGTTGAAAAAACAATGTAAATATTATATGTAAAACCAAGGTGCATCAGCAACACCCATATTGTTTATTATTTCTATGACTTCATTTTGGATTTGCTGGAATAGTTTATAAAAATAAAATGACAAAAAGTGCAATAAATAAAAATAATCAATATTTATAGTAAATCTTTGCATTACAGAATTAATTTTCTGTTTTGTGTTTTAATTTAAACACAATCTGTAATTGTATATAGGTACACTTCAAGCTTCTATTCTGATATTTTAGGTTTTAGAGGTTAGATAGGCCAACTAGTGGGTCCCCTGAAGTGGTTTAACATGTATGGATAAACTACTTCCGGATAGCCCCCTCTCCCGGTCATCAGCTATAAGTTTTTATACAGAAAAAATAAAAAAGTGGCTTTGAAAATATTTTGAAAAAGCAGCTTCGACAAACCCCCGGTCATCAGTTTTTTGGAGGAAAAATTAAAGAAAGCTTTAAAAAGTTTTAGATTTTTTTTTCAAATATAAGTGGGCCGTGAGAAAGAATTGCATCCCAAGGTTTTGCTGAGATGTTTGCAGTGATGCGTTAATAAGTTAACCACATTGGATACAAAATACACTATATATTGCAGGTGTGTTGATAGATACCCAACATTCCCAATTTTTTGACTATTTCTGAATACGCTGCTTTAGCCATCTATGTACCAGAATAACGGTTTACAGACTTATAAAGTTCAAAAAGGTACATAACAGAATTTTTCAGTAAGGGAAGAGGGCAAAATACGCTGCCTTATATAGCTAAACACTACACTAAAAAGTACATGTCTTAGAATTTTTCAGGGGGGGGGCGAAATTCGCTGCCTTATCGAGCTATGAACTTGTATACAGGTTCGAAAAATAGGTACGTATCTTAGAATTTGGGGGGGGGGCGAAATCTGCTGCCTTATCCAGTTATGAACTTGTATAATGGTTAACAGGTTTGAAAAAGTAGGTACATATCATAGAATTTGGGGGGGGGACGAAATCCGCTGCCTTATCCAGTTATGAACTTTTATAACAGTTTACAGGTTTATAAAGTTCGAAAAAGTAGGTACATATCTTAGAATGGGGGGGAGCCAAAATACGCTGTTTTATCCAGCTACATAACAGGTTTATAAAGTCCAAACAAGTACATGTCTTAGAATTTTTCAGGGGGGGGGGCGAAATCCGCTGCCTTATTATCGAGCTATGAGCTTGTAGACAGGTTCGAAAAAATAGGTACATATCTTGAATGGGGGGGGGCGAAATCTGCTGCCTTATCCAGTTATGAACTTTTATAACGGTTTACAGGCTTATAAAGTTCAAAACATTACATGTCTTAGAATTTTTCAGGAGGGGGGCGAAATCCGCTGCCTTATCCAGTTATGAGCTTGTATAACGGTTAACAGGTTTATAAAGTTCGAAAAAGTAAGTACATATCTTAGAATTGGGGGGGGCGAAACACGCTGTTTTATCCAGCTATTTAGTTGTGTAACGGTTAACAGGTTTATAAATTTCAAAAAACTACATATCTTAAAACTTTCCAGGGGGGGCGAAATATCTAATAGGGGGGCTTTGCCCCCCTCGCCCCCCCGTAGTTGCGGGGCTGTGCGCGCATGTGACGTAGCATGTCGATAACTGCTGCAGGTATAAATAAGTAATGAAAAGATGTTTTTTGTGGCGATTGCATGACGGCAGGCAACGGCCTCTGCATTTACGGGGGTTAAATGGTATGTAAAATTGACTGAAACTTCATGCTTACTTACTCCGAAGGGATTTTATACATGCGATTGCTGAGGTTGGGTCGTTACTTAAATATGGTACACTAGCTGGTAGAATAGAATGGCAAGTGTTACACAATCACATAAATCAAATAAAACACATGCTTTTACTGATCTCTTACGCAACATTGTCACAGTCAGCCCATTGTTTATTAGTAGAATGAGCAGATAATGGAGCGCAGCCCAGCGCTTGATTTTCATGCTAAATCGGGGATTAACGGACCTCGGGATTTATGAACCTCGGGATTAACGGACCTCGGGATTTATGAACCTCGGGATTAACGATATACAATCATCGAGTTAAATTTATGAATTTTGATTTCATATGAAAGAAATAAACAATGTACAAAATTGAGCGTAACGGTTGTTTTAGATAAAAAAATGTTAGTTCGTTGACTCAGATAAAGAGGCAAATAGAAGCTTTTTTTTAAATTATTTTTTATCCTTACTCGTTGTAGTGTGGCTGTTTACCTTGGATATTCAAGCCTATTGTGCATTTTTTGATGAAAGCACCAAATTTTCCACCTATTTCCTACCTATTATGAACAAATTTGGTTATTGGGCCAAAGCGTAACTGCCCCCCGTGGCGGTCATTTTTAAAAATGGCCGCAACGCCACGTGTTCCGATACGCGGCATGTTTCATTGTAAATTTTGTTTTATTCCATACAATTAAAAAGATATTCCCGATATTCTATATTTTAGTATTGCCGTAATGCCATTTCGTCCGCTAGGCGACGCTCCATTTAAATTAAAACATCCAATTCAAACTCAAAATATAGCCCATATGAAGAAGAACGCAGGAACATTTCAATCGTTTAAATCGAACGAGCGGTTTAGAAGATATAGGGATTCTATGGTCATGCCGCGTATCGGAACACGTGGCGTAACGGCCATTTTGGAAAATGGCCGCCAAGGTCGCCAGGGGGCAGTTACGCTTTGGCCCAATATCCAACTTTGTTCATAATAGGTAGGACTACCTCTGTGAAAAATTTGGTACTTTTATCAAAAAATGCACAATAGGTTAGCTTACCTGCCCCACTATTAACACAAACCATCTATTGACTTTCAGTGTTGTGTGAAAATTTCAATAAATGGTGTAGCAATCCATAAAGGACACAGACAGTAATATATATATATATATATATATATATATATATATATATATATATATATATATATATATATATATATATATATATATATATATATATGTGTGTGTGTGTGTGTGTGTGTGTGTGTGTGTGTGTGTGTGTGTGTGTGTGTGTGTGTGTGTGTGTGTGTGTGTGTGTGTGTGTGTGTGTGTGTGTGTGTGTGTGTGTGTGTGTGTGTGTGTGTGTGTGTGTGTGTGTGTGTGTGTGTGTGTGTGTGTGTGTGTGTGTGTGTGTGTGTGTGTGTGTGTGTGTGTGTGTGTGTGTGTGTGTGTGTGTGTGTGTGTGTGTGTGTGTGTGTGTGTGTGTGTGTGTGTGTGTGTGTGTGTGTGTGTGTGTGTGTGTGTGTGTGTGTGTGTGTGTGTGTGTGTGTGTGTGCGTCGAATATCTCCGGAACCACGTGACCTTAAAAAACCAAACTCAAAAGGAACATAGGGGTCCATGTGCCCTAAGTGGAGTTTGAATCGCAGGATCACGTGACTTTCGGTTCCGGATTTATGAGCGCTCAAAAATTGGTACCCCGGATTCGGCACTATTTTTGACCCACGCTACAGCCACCCCATCAGGCGACATGGAGCTGCACTCTACGTGAGAAGACGACCACTGAACGGGATCATCTGATGGGGGAAGAATGTTTCAAATTCGTATTCCAGAAATGGATTTATGGGCGTTCTAAGATGGCGGTTTTTTTAATATTTTTTTCAGTTTCCTGTTTGTACGTTTGCACTCTCATTTATTCGTTCATGGATTCGAGTCCGAATACGCCAAGTGTTTTCAATTAATATGTAAAGGACTTCAGGTGCGATGCGTGGGCGAGTCCGCTATAGTTGAATCCGACAACGAAGCCGGGAGGGATTGGAATACGAGCACGGAAATCGCGATTCCTCAGAAACTACGCCCATTTCCGCTTTTAGGCTATAAACGCTTGCGCAGTCGACGTCAAATATCTCAGGAACCACGTGACTTTGAAAAACCAAACTCAAAAAGAATAGGGGTCCATGAGCCTTAACTAGAGTTTGAATCGCAAGGTCACGTGACTTCCGGTTCCGGAGTTATGAGCGCTCGAATATGTGTACCCCGGATTCGGCGCTATTTTTTGTCCAACGCTGCAGCCACCCCATCAGGCGACACGGAGCTGCACTCTACATGAGAAGACGACCCCTGAATGAGACCATCTGATGGAAGAAGAATTGTTTAAATTTGTATTCTGGATATGGATTTATGGGCGTTCAAAGATGGCGGTTTTTTTTTATTTTTGATAATTTTGCTTGCGGAGTCGACGTGGAATATCTCCGAAACCACGTGACCTTGAAAATCAAACTTAAAAGGAACATAGGGGTCTATCAGCCTTAACTCGACTTTGAATCGCAGGGTCACGTGACTTCCGGTTCCGGAATTATGAACGCTCGAAAATGGGTACCCGGGATTCGGCACTGTTTTTTGTCCAACGCTACAGCCATACCATCAAATGAAACGGAGCTGCACTCCACATGAGAAGACGACCCCTGAATGGGACAATCTGATGGGGGGAAAATTTTTCAAATTTTTATTTTGGATATGGATTTATGGGCGTTCAAAGATGGTGGAGTTTTTTTTCTCATTTTTTTCAGTTTCATGTCTGTAAGTTTGCACTTTTCTTTATTCGTGAATGGAATCGAGTCCAAATACGCAAGTGTAAAGGACTTCAGGTAAGACGCGGGCGAGTCTGCTATAGTTGAATACGATATGCGGGCCGGGAGGGATGAGAATCCGAGCACGGAAATCGCGATTTTTCAGAAATGGTAATAGCTTGCGACCTGAGATTTTCCAGGTACAGGGGGGTCAATAAGACCTACTTCCGGTGCCGACCGGAAGTCTGTGCGACTACCCCCACTTCTACTTTTGGACTATAAACGCTTGCGGAGTCGACGTCGAATATTTCCGGAACCACGTGACTTTGAAAAACCAAACTCAAAAGAAACATAGGGGTCTATGAGCTATAACTCGAGTTTGAATTGCAGGGTCACGTAATTAGGGTATGGCAGGCATGGCATGGCGTCAACTGAAGGAGGCACGAAAAAGCGTCTAACGTATAAATACGCAAATGAAAAAAAAAATTTATAGCTATAAATATGTGTATTAAAAAACTGCGTAGGAACAAGTAAAGGAAAAAACGAGTTTTTCAACACAAACTTTAACTTCAAATACACTCAATTTAGAAATACGAAAGATGTTCAAATTAAGTTGGTTTTTTTTAATTGTCATCCAATATAAAGCTATGCTGAAAGTTTCAGCTTCCTAGCTAATCAAAAAGCTGGTTAAATTTTACACAAACAGAGATTGTAACCTAAATAAAAGTTTGTACAAAGCACGCCCTCGTTTTTCGTTTGTTTTTCCATGTGTTAGTGACTAACTGAAAGAAGGAATTCGAATTTGCAATGAATGGGACATTGAGTTTGAAAGACGTCAAAAAAGAAAGAAAAGATGGATGGCGAAACATCGAAAGATGCTGGTTTATCAGCTAAAGGAAAACTGGAAAAAGTTATGAAAGGGACTGTCGACCGTCTATTCAATAAATTTAAATATAGAAGCGTTCGTTTACAAGAAATTGATAAACAAATTTTGGATTTCTTCTTGATATGGAAGGGTTGTGTTTTAAAGCCGAAACAAGCTACAAGCTACTTGAAAGAACGCCGTGAAAAATTTGCAGAAGCTTACAGTTGTGATGTGGATGGGCAAGAATTATATGAAGAAATTTTGGGTTTTAGAACGCTGCTGACAAGCTGTACCGAAAAATTTAAAGCCCCGAACAATTACTTAATTTTATAGTTCAGTATGAGATGAAAACGTTTTTCCCAATATGCATATAGCATTGCAAATATTGCTGACAAACGCGGTTTCTATTGCCAGTTGCGAAAGTTCATTTAGCAAATTAAAATTGATACTTTCATATTTGAGAGCCTCGATGGGCCCAAGTCGATTATGTGATCTTGCTTTACTTAGCATAGAACGAGAAATGACCGAAGAAATTGACTTGGATAATATAATTAAACAATTTGCGTCAGCTAAAGCAAGAAAGATAAATTTGTAATAAAGTGTTAATAGATTTAACTTGTGTGATTTTTTTACCCAATTCTAAAGAAGTTTTTTAGAAAATAAAACGTAAGTAATCTATGGTCGGAGAGAAGCGCAAGATCGGTGTTTGCCATAGGCGCCATTTACCCTAGGTACGCCACTGCATCCAAAGTTACGTCTGCAATGTGCCACTGACTCGAGTTACGAGAGGGACAAAGTTACTAGTCTGACCATTGTCTAGTACGTTGTGATTTTGAGAGAGAGAGAGAGAGACCTCTGAAAAACCCGGGTGACCTAGCTAGTTTATAGAATGTTTTATCTATACTAGCGGGGTGCCCGGCGTTGCCCGGTGTTTTTAGAGGTTTTTCTCTCACGCTCCCGTTTCCTTCCCCGCTTGCTCTCACGCTCCCGGTCGTATATATATATACAGTGGCTTCTATCCTTATACAGCCGGGCGCAGCTTCGCCCGGCAAAAAACAGGGGGGGAAGAAAAAAATAAAAGGGGGTAAGGAAAAAAGTTTAAAAATCCATCCATTTCGAAATTTCGATTGAACCTAAAGAATATATCTAAACGACGTGAGAGTCGTGAGACGTCGTGTGGCTTCTCAACTTTGACTCGAGATTCGTTAATTAATATTTAATGTCCATCTTATCTTTCATATAGCTCATCTAATACGCTTCACGATGTAGCCGCAACCGAATGGACATGGAACATAATTTATGCTGAAGCCCATGAATTCTAATAAGTTCTACGACTGATGACGGCTATATAAAATAAACTTGACTCTTTTTGACTCCTTCTTGTTCACAATTTGTTTACTTTGTTAAAGAAAAGAGTATGCCGCGAGAAAAATTCAAGTTTAAGTTACGTTGTTGCGAGTTAGCCTGCGGGAACCTGGTTCGATCTGATAAATGGATGGTTGGGTGGAGCATTGTCGAAAGCGTCACGCTTTCAAATGTACTAGGTTAGCTTACCTTATCATTGTAAAAGAAATAGTTTTAAAAAATTGAGACGGATTTTTAAACATCAACACATATTTTTGTGATTTTGCGATTTCTGCGCCAACTTACAGAGTTACGAAAAGTTTTAGCATTTACACAAACATATATACATACATACATACACAGCCGTATTGAATGTAGGACATTTTCCATTCCATCTCTGAAATTCCATTAAAACTATTTTTTACTGATAATTATAGTTAATAGTTAAAAATTTAGTCTAGTAGTTCTTATCATATTTTGCAAATTTTCACATGGGGAACGTCCGGCGGATAATGTTCGTTCCCCGGACGCGATTATTGAATCGACGGAGTGGCGAGAGCCAGCTCCTGTTAAACCAATACGATTGGTCGCCTTTCAGCCAATCCGCGCGTCATGCACATCTGACCTGACCTAGTTCGTGGTTAAACAAAGTTAAAATTCAAAGATCTGTATTTTGATTTCAAATTTAATTACAATCTCAAATTTTCAAAAAACCAATTCAACAAATTGAGCTTGCCTCCTAATACTTTTACAGCTAGCAGCTAGATGTAAAAGTGACAAGGACAAAATAACTATCAAGAGTTTAACTATCAAAATAACTAAATAAATAAACAAAAATAATAAACAATAACATTTGTGACTATGACTTTCGATATGAAGAGTATATCGGGAGTATCGGAAGATGTGAGTCGTAACATGGTTAGTAATTATTATTATTAAGTTTTATTGAGTAAACTGCAAGTTTACTTGAATTTTGAGTGCTTGTATTTGTCTATTATTGTTCATGTCATAATGTATTTTGTATTCTTCTTCAGCTTCTGCAAATGTTACCATCAGAGTTTGAGTACCTACACCATAAAATCTATCAACTCTGTTGATGCTGAAAATGAAAGTGTCAGGCACTTCAAAAGCAACTTCACAATTAATATAACCACTTCTAATGAGTTTGATCAGTGGCGGCAAATGTTTGAACAATTAAATAAATATCAATTCACGATTGCTCACACAGAAAAGTGTGAAGGGCGCTACATTAGTTTCAAGAAACTTTTAACCTGTGTGTTTGCGAACACCGATTGTACCTTTCTGGACATTGTGCGTGCAGGTTAAAAGTTTCTTGAAACTAATGTAATGTATTAATTGTGAAGTTGCTTTTGAAGTGCCTGACACTATCATTTTCAGCATCAACAGAGTTGATAGATTTTATGGTGTACTCAAACTCTGATGGTAACATTTGCAGAAGCTGAAGAAAAATACAAAATACATTATGACATGAACAATAATAGACAAATACAAGCACTCAAAATTCAAGTAAACTTGCAGTTTACTCAATAAAACTTAATAATAATAATTACTAACCATGTTACGACTCACATCTTCCGATACTCCCGATATACTCTTCATATCAAAAGTCATAGTCACAAATGTTATTGTTTATCTATTTAGTTATTTTGATAGTTAAACTCTTGATAGTTATTTAGTTATTTTGTCCTTGTCACTTTTACATCTAGCTGCTAGCTGTAAAAGTATTAGGAGGCAAGCTCAATTTCTTGGATTGGTTTTTTGAAAATTTGAGATTGTAATTAAATTTGAAATCAAAATGCAGATCTTTGAATTTTAACTTTGTTTAACCACGAACTAGGTCAGGTCAGATGTGCATGACGCGCGGATCGGCTGAAAGGCGACCAATCGTATTGGTTTAACAGGAGCTGGCTCTCGCCACTCCGTCGATTCAATAATCGCTCCCCGGACGTTTATATAACCATTAAAATTGTTAAGGAACTCAATGTTGGATGATTGGTTCCTTTCATTATTAATACTTGCCTCAGAAAAAAACATTTTGGAAAACATTCCTGTAGATAAAATCATTGATAGATTTGCTGCAACATCAAAACCGCTAAAGAAACTTTTAATTAAATAAATGTAGATTTAGATTTATAGTTTTAAATGATTTTTTCAATATTAACGTGTGTTGTTTTTCTGTGTTTGGGTATTATACCGAAATTAGACGAATTGTTGAGGAAAATGTGTATAGAAAGAACAAAAAAGTGTGTTAAAACTCAAACTATATGTATTTCACCTTATATATATATATATATATATATATATATATATATATATATATATATATATATATATATATATATATATATATATATATATATATATATATATATATATATATATATATATATATATATATATATATATATAAAAGGTGAAATACTAAAAATAATGGCGGTCGCAACTTGGAGGAGAGGGGGAAAGCTTAGCTACTTAGGGGTGGAATTGAGCCCGGCCACTTGGGGGGGATAGAAGCCACTGTATATATATATATATATATATATATATATATATATTAGTTTTGTTCTTCCTTTTAATTAAGTTCACATTTTTATAATTGAAAAATAAAGTATATTTTTTTAAACAAAATATCTCTTAATATGAATGACGACGAAGATCCTGTGTCGAGAAAACGGCGTCTAGCTAAAGAAAGGCAACAGAGATGTCGCGCAAGACAAACTCCACAATCAAAAGCAAAAATTCGAGTTTTAGAAGCAGAAGCTCATCAACAACGCACTGCACAAATGTCTGTTGAGGAATTGCAAATTTTTCATGCTTCTCATGCCGCATCACAACAACGTTATGTCTATCGACTTACTCCTCAACATCTAGAAGCTTTTTACACTTCCATTGCTGCCTCACAACGTCATCGAATTGAGCAAATGTCTCCCCATGAATTGCAGTTACATCGAGAAACCAATGCTGCCAAGGAACGCCATCGAGTTGAACAAATGTCTCCCAATGAGTTGCAGCTACATCGAGCTGCTAATGCGATCTCCCAACGTTTAGCACGAGATCGTGCGGGTGAAGCAGTTTGTAACGAAGCAATTAACTTCAACGAAACTCAATTCGATCAACATGTTGTGGTGAATTTGATGTTTTATGTACTTCATGTCGATCAAGAAATTTTGCTGCAGAGCAACCATCAGATGGACTATTCACTTCATGTTTTCGAAAAGGCAAAGTCATGTTGCCAAAACCAATTGACATTCACGGTAATACACTTGAATATCCCGATTTTCCTAAAAGCCTCATGTCAGACACGGCCAATCCAGATAGACAAAATTTTCGACAACATATTCGATCATACAACAGCGCAGTTTTTTTCGCTTCCATGGGCGCAACAATTTTTGATTTGCTTATATATAAAAAAATTTTTTTTATGGTTATCAAATGTCATTTTGATTTTGTTGACTATTTTTATAATAACGGGCGCCGTATTTTAAAACTTCCGTCATTTATATATATATACTAGCGGGGTTACCCGGCGTTGCCCGGGGTTTTTAGAGGTTTTTCTAATGTTTGTCTCTCTCGCTCCCGTTCCCTTCTCCACTTTCCCGTTTTCGTAGCGTTCCCGGTCGCTTTTCCGCTCTCGGTCGTTTTCCAGCTCCCGGTCGCTTTCCCGCTCAGAAGTTCTGTTATCGATTTTCTCTCTTGCTCGCGTTTCCTTCCAAGCTTGCTCTCCCGATTCCAGTCGCTTTCCGCGTTCCCGGTCGCTTTCCGCGTTCCCGGTCGCTTTCCGCGTTCCCGGTCGCTTTCCCGTTCCCGGTCGCTTTCCCGTTCCCGGTCGCTTTCCCGTTCTCGGTCGCTTTCCCGTTCCCGGTCGCTTTCCCGTTCCCGGTCGCTTTCCCGTTTCCGGTCGCTTTCCCGTTCCCGCTCACGCTTGCTCTCCCGTTCCCGGTCATGCTTGTTCTCCCATTCCCGGTCACGGTAGCTCTCCCGTTCCCGTTTCCGTTCCCGCTCATTTTCTCTTTTACATTCTTTCATAACTTCTGTTAGCCTATAAAACGCAAAATAGATTTGCTAAGACTATATATATATATATATATATATATATATATATATATATATATATATATATATATGAATGTTTGTGGGTTAGTTTGTCTATTATAGAAACGGGAAAGCACCCGGAACGGACAGCGAGCGGGAACAGAAAAGCAAGCGTGAGCGGGAATGGGAGAGCAAACGTGAGCGGGAACGGGGCAGCGACCGGGACGGGAAAACGACCGGGAGCGAGAAAGCGACCGGGAGCGGGAAAGCGACCGGGAGCGGGAAAGCGACCGGGAGCGGGAAAGCGACCGGGAGCGGGAAAGCGACCGGCAGTGGGAAAACGACCGAAAACGGAAAAGCTAACAGGAGTGGGAAAGCAGGTGGGAAAGGAAACGGGAGAGAAAGAGACAAACATTAGAAAAACCTCAAAAAACCTGGGCAACGCCGGGTATCTCCGCTAGTACATACATAAACACACACACAGACACACATACATGCACATACACATACATACATACACATACATACGCACATACATATATATATAGTTCCCGCTCGCTCACCCGCTCCGCTCCGCTCATTTTGTGACGGATTTCAAAAAAATTTTTTTATTTTTGATTTTCATTGACTCTCAAGGTTGTGTGAAAATTTCATTACGATCGGATGAATGGTGTAGCAATGCATAAAGGACATTAACATACATATATACAAACATTCATTTTTATATATATAGATAACTATGTACAGTTTTTAACTGAACTCCGCCTCGCTAATTGCGAGCCAGTCCCAAGCCTGGAGAAAGGAGGAGGGAAAAGTAAAAAGGATCAAATTCTGATCCACGACAGGAAGTACTTAAGTGCTTTCTACATACAGCCATTAGAGTCTTAAAACACCTGGTGTAAATGACTATAAACTATTATAAAAAAAAAAAGAAAAAAAAAAAAGTTTTTAACTGCGCTTTTGTATTAGCGCATGAGTTTAGATTGGCTCTCTTGTTTATCGATAACGGCAACACTTTTGTTTTTCGAAACCGAAATCAAAGTGGCTGCGGGGTATTTTACGTTAGTTTTTTTTCTGTCAAATTATCAAGTTGGTGATCGGGGCTTTAAAACTGTGGTGATTTTGACCTAGTTTATTTACTTATTTAGTACTTAGTTTATTTACTTTTAGTACTTAGCTTAGTTTATTTACTTTAGCAAGCACTTAGTTTATTTACTTACTCTACTCTCTACTCTGTAGCAGTGATGGGTAGTTACTAACTAACTATAAATAGTTAACTACTAGTTATTAACTACTTTTTCAACGACAGTATTTAACTATATTTTTAACTACTTTGGTTTTTTGGTGGCTGAAAAAACTCTAGATTATGAAACTAAAGTTGATGAGCCAGTATATATATATATATATATATATATATATATATATAAATATATATATGGGTAAAGTTCTAGTATAGCGTCATCGGCCGATTTCGATGAGAAATGACCAATTTTTCAATGTAATTGATATTTAAAACATAAATAAAGACTAAATAATTGAAAAAACAAAAAATATCGCACTTTAGAACATATAGAAATTGCTCCCGAAGCGAATATAGTTCCCGGTGAAGATAAATTTGTAAATAGCGATAGAAGTGAACAGTTGGAATAAAGAAAATAAAAATTAAACACATTTAAAATAAAAATAGACAATTTAGGAAAAGAAATAAAAAATTTAAATTATGGAAATTAGAACTTGAAAAATAATAGTTTGTTTTAGAAGTAAGAGTTGCGTAACCCGCTCCATGTCTAAAACAGTTTCTTTAAATGCGACGGTTTTGTCAATATGCCTTAAGATAAATAAAAAAAACATTAGGAACAATAAGTTAGCAGCAGAACACCAAGAAAAAATAAAATAATATCAGAGTAAAAGTACTTGGTTGTCTTTATTACGGTGGTATTTTTGGAGCAGAAATTCTGAGTTTTAGAGGTCATGATGGCTACCAGAATCGTGTGGAGAGCGAGAGAGCAAACGAGAAAGCGATCAGGAAGAGGAGAGCAAGCGTGAGCGAGAAAGCGATCGGGAAAGAAAAAGTGACCAGGAGCGGGAAATCGACCGGGAGCGGGAAGGCGACGGGAGCGTAAGTGTAAGCGGGGAAGGAAACGTGAGCGAGAGAAAGACCGATAGAAAAACCCCGGGCAAGGCCGGGTACCCCGCTAGTCACGGATAAATTACTGCTCAGCGCTTTAATTTTTTTAAATTTAAGATGTATATTAAATAGTTAAAGAATTATTTTGAACACTTTAACATTTATTTGTTATTTTATTGTTTTATTATTTTTCCAATTTATTTTTATATTAACCCTTCCTTACTTTTCATTCCTTGAATTGTATTATTCCGCGTATCAACACTGCCTCTCGATATTTTTGCTTCAAGTCGGTTTTTAGTAAGTTTTTCTGTGAAAAACTTGTTTGTAGTATGTTCTGATAATGTTCTAAGCTTATTCTATTAAACAGTTTTTTAAACCGTGTTTTTATAGAAATCGGGCGATGACGCTATACTAGAACTTTACCTATATATATATATATATATATATGTATGTTCTTTATGCATCGCTACACCATTCATCCGATCGTAATGAAATTTTCACACAACCTTGAGAGTCAAGAGGAATCAAATATAGAGAAAAAAAATTTGAAATCCGTCACAAAATGAGCGGAGCGGGTGAGTGAGCGGGAACTATATACATATACATATACATACATAAATGAGCGAAAACGGGAAGCCAACTGAGAGCGAAAAATAGATCGGGAAATGGAAAGCGACCGAGAACGGGAAAGCAACCGGCAGCGGGAAAGCGACCGGGAGCTGGAAAACGACCGAGAGCGGGAAAGCGACCGGGAATGCGAAAGCGAAGAAGGAAACGGGAGCAAGAGAGACAAACATTAGAAAAACCCCAGGCAACGCCGAGTGCCCCCGCTAGTATATATATATATATATATATATGTATATATATATACATATATATACTAGCGGGGGCACCCGGCGTTGCCCGGGGTTTTTAGAGGTTTTTCTAATGTGTGTCTATCTCGCTCCCGTTTCCTTCTCCACGTTCCCGGTCGCTTTCCCGCTCTCGGTCGCTTTCCCGCTCATGGTTGCTTTCCTGTTCTCGGTCGCTTTCCCTTTCCCGCTCTATCATTCGCTCTCAGTTGGCTTCCCGTTTTCGCTCATTTATATATATATATATGTGTATATATATACATATACATATATATATATATATATATATATATATATATATATATATATATATATATATATATTTATATATATATATATATGTATATAGTTCCTGCTCACTCACCCGCTCCGCTCATTTTGTGACGGATTTCAATTTTTTTTTCTATATTTGATTCCCCTTGACTCTCAAGGTTGTGTGAAAATTTCATTACAATCGGATGAATTGTGTAGCAATGCATAAAGGACATACATACATATATATATACAAACATTCATTTATATATATGAAAATAATGAAGATATAGTGGATGAAAGTATAGCAGATTCAATAGAAAGTGAGCAAGATAATGTTGATAATTCTGACGATGTGCTTTTTTTACTCCTCATAAGCACTGCTTCTTTTACCTTCTCATAAGCACTGTGGTAATCATACCTTAAACCTTGTGGCGAGTGTTGATGCATTGAAAGCAAGGGATAATTTGGAATACAAACGACTTTATGATAGATCAATGGCAAAAGTTGTATCATTATGAAACTCCATTCATCGTAATGTAAAAAATGCTGAGGTTGTACAGGACAATACTGGTTCAACATTAATAAAGCCAAATCTTTCACGGTGGTGCTCAGAATTCTATTCGGTTGAAAGGGTTGTTTATATAAGTTTAAATAAGGTTTGTGATTGTCAGAAGAAGTTAGGACAAGTTGCATTTAAAGAGATGGAGTTTGCTTTTTGAAATCGTTCATTCACATTATGAAACCAATAGTCACCGCAATGCATATTTTCCAAAGTGAAAAGTCATACATTGGTCACATTATTCCAACCATCATAGGCATAAATTACATTATTCCAACCATCATAGGCATGAATTACATTATTCCAGCCATCATAGGTATAAAAAATATCATGCTGTTCATATAAAATTATCAAGCCTCTTTTACAAGCACTATCACATGGTATAGAAAAACAATTTGATCTTGTTTTGGAAAATAAATATCTTCTAGCAGCAGTGATAATTCCCCAATTCAAATTGAATTTTGTTGAACGATGGACAAAAAATATTTGATTAAAGAGAAATTGTTGGCATACCAATAGCTTGAGAAATCAGGATTATTTAACTTGTATTTAGTTGCAAATGTTAGGTTTTTTTGGTTAATGTTAAAAAGTAGTTAACTACTAGGCAGTAGTTAAAAAGTAGTTAATAACTACTGCTTTTAAAAGTAGTTAGGAAATAGTTATTAACTACTTTTTTTATGAGTAGTTAAATATAGTAGTTAGCTACTTTTAAAGTAGTTAAAACCCATCACTGCTCTGTAGTCTGTAGTGGGGTAGGTCCGTAGGTGTAGTGTGTAGTGACTACACCGTAGTCTGTAGTCGTAGTCGTAATCTGTAGCCTTACTTTTAAAACTTAAAAGTAAGGCAGGTTAGTTTTTTTAAGTAGATAGTCGTTAATGTTTACTTTATGGCTGCGGGCAGTACGGTAGTTTAGATTAGTGATGATTAGAGCTGTTTTTAGACCAGCTGACAGAGAGCTCAACCAGGAATTAAATCGATGCAATGGTTTTATTGACTGTTGATCTGTCTGCACGAATGTCTGCTTGTGTCGCCGACATCAGTTGACTACAGCTCAACCTGGACAAAAACGAGGCCATGTGGTGTTCGTCTAGGCTAGGCACCTTCTCCATCACATCACATCAGATGTAGCACAGTGGTGAAAGCAGTTATGCTATCATCCTGCCGTCGTGGGTTCAAATCTCAGTCACAGCGAGGAATTCACTCACGCTGCTCAGGCCAACTCAGCCTTTCACCCTTCACTGGTCGATAAATGAGTACCAGCTTCACGACTGGGTGTAATAGGGTTCTGCACTTTCCCATTTCGGAGACACGTGTGGGTGGCAGGTAACACTCTGCAACGCTGCTGGGGTTTATCAATACGAAATAGTGCCTTAATGTTCAATACATTTATATTTTAGGATTCTGCGTCCCGTTATTTTTTTGAAACGATAAGATATTATACGACTTCTGAAATTTGTCTAGAATAAAACGATACAATACGAGACGCCTCAACCAATAACGAGACAAATACGATACGATACGATATCGGGATATCGACTGAAATGTCAACAATGGAAATTTTGTCTCGAAAAAAACAAAATAACGAGACATTAGGAGATAAATCCAGTAATTTTTTTTATTTCACAAAAATTTTTACTATTTGACGATATTATTATCATATTATAAAAAAATCACTGTCCACTGATAGTCAATATTAACTGTCAATATTTTTAATTTGGCTGTGATGTTGATGTTTGCTAGTTGACTCTGATGGTCCTGGCAGACTATCCTGACTCCCGACACTGCTGGGAGACTCCAAAATAATCATATTTCTACCTTCATCTTCGGCCTCGTCATCACCAACACCAATATCTTTGTTGAAAAGGATCCAATTCTTGATGGTGACCCGATCGTGATTCTGCTGAACAAACAGCAGCTTGTCAACAAAGTCTGGCTACAACCTTGTCCTTTTACAGTTGACGATTTGTCCTCCTGCCGAGAAAACCCGCTCGGATGTAGCTGAACTTGCCGGGTATAGTAATAATAACATGAATGTGAAGTCAAGGCATTTTACGAATTATAAATAAGTTTTATTCCAATTTACTCAAACTAACTTTGAACTAACTAAATCAACAATTCATTTTATTTGCGACATTTATATTAATATATTTATTATTATCAACAACATAACATTGAAAATGTGAAATAAGAGTGCGATTTACCTCTAGCCTTAAGCCACGCCCCTCTGAATTACTGCATACTACTACCATTTAAAAATATGCTGCCGGTTCCCAGACTAAAAATAGTAAATATCCAGGGGCTACAGGCTGTTAGGAAAACCGAATTTAAAGTGGGGACAATAATAGTTAAATAGTTATAAACTTCTGTAAATAGGTAGATTAATTAATCAATGTTGATGAAGCAATTGCAAATATTCACAGTTGTGACAATCGTTATAAACAGTTGTGATTTTCGTTATTTATTGAAAAATATTTTTTTTAAATCTCGGAATTTGTTTAGAGACTTTTATACGAGAACAAAATTTCAGTCTCAGTATTTTATTTCGATACGAGACTTGCCCCGCAGGCTGTATCGTTTTAATAACGATACGAGATCTCCCGTATCGTTTTGAAATCCCGATTGATATCGGGATAACGATTACGGGACGCAGATGCTTATTATATTTACATCTCAAATCATCCTATCAACATCTGCTGTGTCAAAATCACTCATTCACCCACGGTAAGAAACTTCGAAGTCTTCGTGGACTCTGACTTTACCATGCGATCTCATGTTCACAACACAGTCCGCTCATGCTTCTCCATTCTCAGGCAGATTAGGAGAATGAGCAGGTCTTTACCCATCCTTGGAAGAAAAACACTGGTCACATCTCTCATTCTGCCACGGATCAACTACAGCAACTCCATATTGGTCGGTCTGCCTTAACCGCCTTCAGCTTGTCATCAACACCGCCACCAAAATTATATCCAATGTCAAGAAGTACCATCACGTGACACCCATTCTTCAAGATCTCCACTGGCTACGGCTACTGAAGAGAATAGTCTTGAAAGTCGCGCTACTCGTGTTCAAGTGTCTGCATGAAGAAGGCTCACTCTATCTCAGCCTGGATCTTCAATGGAACCGCTCTGTGTCACAGGCCATAGATGAATCCAATCTTCGTCTTCTGGACATCTCGTCATGCCAGCATCACGTCGAGCATCAATCGGTGACAGATGCTTCAGAGTTATTGGCCCCAAGAGGTGGAGTGATCTTCCGTTGGCAATAAAGCTTGCTACATCCTTATCGGAGTTCTGCAGTTTGCTCAAAACATTTCTTTTGACAGTCTCCTTCAATCTTCCACTCATAGTCTGTGGCTCCGGTCCGAAGCTCGTTCGACCATGGGGCCACTTTAAAAAATTCTTTTCATACTTCATACTCACTGCTAACTAGCGGGTTGCCCGGAGTTGCCCATAGTTTTTAGTGTAATATCTGATAGCTGGATAAAAACCTTAAAATATCCGTCATTTTTGATAAATTATCTCTAACACAGTGATCAGCAGGGTCAGCTGTTGATAAAATTTGTGTGTCCAGGTGTGTAATAAAAGTAATTATGCAATTTTACACTGTCAGTTCTAAAGATAAAAAAGGTGCTGCTTTAATCTCAAAATTATACATAATGTTTTTTTTAAATAAACGTCAATTTGATGAGTTATCCCTAGTTGTTAATTAATCATTTGACTTGTTCTTATGAGTACATTGCTTTAATTATTCACTGGTGCTTTGAAAGTTGAAAAATATCCAACATTCAAAGGTCATGCCTGCCATCTTATCATTGGCATGCATGCATGTGAGTATGTAAGATACATTTCTTTGCACCAGTTGCTATTGGTGCCTGTGCTTTTTTGCCCATGTAAATGTGCCTGAAGGTTAATTTGCCTTTAATTTATATTGTAACTTTATATTTTTTGCAATTGATTCATATGTAATTCAATTCATTAACAATTCAAATATATTTTTCAGTATATTTATTTTGAACCTACTTGCAAATCACTTTAGTTTGCAATATATGGATTCTAGAGTGGAATGTGCTAAAGAAAACGAAAGAAATGATGGAGAATGTGGTTTCCATGTTGATAAAAATTTTCCTTTACAACTGGAAGTTTCTAGTATAGGAAATGCTGTAGCAGATTTAAAGGTTTCTGATAAAGGAAATTCTGTAGCAGATATATCAAAATTAAAAGTTTCTGATGAAGGAAATTCTGTAGCAGATATATCAAAATTAAAGGTTTCTGATGAAGGAAATTCTGTAGCAGATATATCAAAATTAAAGGTTTCTGATGAAGGAAATTCTGTAGCAGATACATCACAATTAAAAGTTTCTGATGAAGGAAAATCTTTACTAGATATATCACAATTAAAGGTTTCTGATGAAAGAAATTCTTTAGCAGATATACCACAATCAAAGGTTTCTGATGAAGGAAAGTCTGTAGCAGATACCAATGAAATGGCTGGTTGCTTACAGAAGGAAAACATGGAAATAATTCAGAAGCAAGAAGAAAATGAACAGCCAGAAAAAGTAAACGAACATTGTTCTCATGCCTGTGGAGTTTCCCAAGGTATGAATGATAATCTTTGACTTTTAAAAAACAGAGATAACACTTTATAAGTTGAAAAAAATAATAGATGCAGATTTCTCATTCCTTCAATCCTCTTGGTTACTTTTCTCCAGATGGGGTCTGACCAACATTTTTAAATTCAAAATTATATTTTTTTCTCTACTGATCACTGTTTTTTTTTTAATGAATCTCAGCATTCTGTTTGCTTTAGTTGCTGCCACTGTGCAGTCTTGATAGTTTTCTACTTCAATGAATTATCTATCCTCTGTTGACCTCAGTTTTTTATTATCCATTTTCTATTTGAAATTAGTATTTTTTTCTCGACATGCATCACTCAGCATTTCTTAATATTAAACTTCATCTGCCAATCCTCAGACCATCGGCACAACCCTACCAGATGCAGTCTCAGCACCTCAACATCATTTTTGTCATTAACCTTTGTACATAATTATTAATTTGAATCGTCCGCAAACTTGGAAATCTTTGAGAATATTCTTTCATCAATATATATCCCAAATAAAAGTGGGCCCAGTACTGATCCTTGTGGCAATCCAATTGTGATATATATCCAAATTGAATTTTTATCCCAATTCTTTCTCTTTGTCTTCTATTCATTAATCAATTGTGAATCCATTAGAGTAAATTTCCTTCTATTCCACAAGCTTTCAATTTTTTTGCAAGCCTTTTATGAGGTACTGTATATTAAAATATATCTCTAGTAAAACATATGATTCTTAAGTGCTTTTAAAGTGTAGCTGCACACTTTTTTTGTTTCAAATGTATCTATAAGTTTTTAGTGCATTTGTATACAAGCGTTATTTAAAAAAAAAAATTTTTATTTTTATTATTTTTTTTTTAGTATTTAAATTTTTTTTCTAATTTTTTTTTTCAAATCTAAAAACGGATTAATGTATTCTCACCAGATTTACACCTGCATGTAAAAAATGAACTTTGTATAACCATTATTCCCAGGCAGTCACCCATCCAAGTACTAACCTTGCTCGACGTTGCTTAACTTTGGTTATTGGACGAGAACCTGTCTCTTAAGAATGTGATGAAACAAACAAACAAAGCAAGTTAATATAAGCGTTGTAACAATTGACAAATCTATATTGAAAGTTTGGGTTCCACTTTTTGAAAAATCCAGGTTTCAATTTTTGAAAGTCCATGTTTGGGTTTCACGTTTTCAAGAGTTCGGGTTCGGCTATTCAAAAAAGTCGGGGTAGAAACGAACTTAGGGTTCGGGTCGGGTACCCGTGACATCCCTATCAAAGAGTATTGTATGTTGAAACAAAAAAATGTGCAGCTATCATAAGAGCAAAAGCAGCTAGATCTTCTTGATCATTATAGCTGATGCTAAAACATCGTATTCAGGCTTTAATGCTGTAGTAGCTGTTTATTTCTATAAGAATTATTTGCAAGAAGAAGAACAAACCAGTGAAAATTCAAGCTTTTGAAAATGATAGGTATCAGAAGTTACAGGAAGATATGGCAACATTGACCATTTGTTAATCTGACATCTTAAGTAATATTTATTTTTACAAATTTAATTTTCATTTTAGAAATTTCTGAAGAATATAAAGCACTTTCTGGTCACAAATTTGATGAAGGTATAGTTTTAAATTGAAATTTTTATTATATTATAATAAACTAGCTGGGATTTCGGCATTGACCAGATTTTTATTTAGGGAGTTTTGGCCATAAAATTCTACCCGGTTGGCAGATTTTTTTTCAAAGTGGATACAAATCACACCTGTTCATGCTCCTCAAGCATTGCAAATTTCAATAAAATCTGTTCAGGTGTTTAAATTTGAAGTCAATAGATACATACATACTAGTGTTGTTCCGATAATGATACATTGGTGGATTGTCGTTTGTCATTTTTCTAATTGGCCGTAAAACATCAACTAAAACTTTGTTCTAGTTATATTTTTACATTCTAATATCTTATCCATAAAATAATGGATAAATAGCCTCTGTTTGCTTTAAGTTATTAATCTTAATTTTATTTGCTATTTTGAAAATGGTGGATAATCATCCAAATGAATAAATCAGCAATTGCTAAAGTTATCACCTGCTCTTCAGTTTGATTAATACCATTATAACTTTTTGTTTTAGAAAATGTTCTTAGAGATGAAAAAGGCAACAAATTTCAATTTAATTATTGTGATGATCGTTGGTTTAATCAACAACGATATGAGAATATCGGAGAGGTTAGTTTTTTCTATTGAATTTTGTATTAGATATAATTTTTATAAGACAGTTTGTTTAATTTACAAAGGCAGTTACGCAATATATTTATGAGCTTCTTGTGAAAGAACACAATATCGAACACCACTTTATCCCGGTATGACTTTTTATAATTATTCTTGCTTTTGGTAACATATGAAATAAATGGAATTTCAGGTGTTTTACACTTTTCCTTAACAATTAAAATGAAGGAAGATCTTCTGAGTTTTTGGTGCATATTAGTTATAAATTGTACCTGTTGTCGCGTCATGGAGAAAGTAATCACCAAAAGCATTTTGGCTTATTTTTCTAAACACAACCTTTTCTCTAGCCACCAGCACGGATTTATAAAATCCAGATACCGATATCATCTATTTTGACTTCTAAAAGGCTTTTGATTCTGTTTCTCACGACAAACTTATTGCTAAGTTGAAAGGTTATGGAATATGTAATGATTTGTTAGCGTGGATTGTCGACTTCTTGAGCTCTCGTGCGCAACTTGTTTGCATTGATGGATATCTTTCAGAATTAAAAGAAGTTACCAGTGGTGTTCTCCAAGGAAGTGTTCTTGGACCAATACTCTTTCTGGTATATATAAATGACGCCACAGACAGTCCCGTGTTTAAATCTGTCTCGATAAAGTTCTTCGCAGATGACATCAAATTGTATACAACTTTTCAATCTGGAAACCCTGCGATGCAGCAAGCGCTAAACGAATTGGTATCATGGAGTGATTTGTGGCAATTGAATCTGGCTTTGACAAAATGCTTCATCTGCTCCATTTATGGCCGTGCAAGTAAATTTCTAGATGCACCTTCTTACCACATTGGCTCACACCAGCTGACGACTGTTGCACATGTGAGAGATCTTGGCGTGCTCATCGACAGTGACCTCAAATTCAGGAAGCATATTGAAAGTACTGTTCATGCCGCGTCCGTGCGATCACGGTTGATCAACTTAGCCTTTACAGCCAAAGATCCTGACGTTCTGACAAGAGCATTTTCTATATATGTACGACCCCTACTAGAATATTCTTCTGTAGTATAGAATTCCCATCACAAATACCTGATTGATAGACTTGAGAGTGTTCAAAGACAATTTACTAAAATGATTCCTGCCGTCGGACACTCGTCTTATTTCACTCGCCTCGACATCCTTGGTCTTAAATCACTACAACATCGAAGACTAATTATTGACCTCTGCTTCTGCTATAAACTTTTAAACGGCCTTACCGACTCAAACTTAACTACAAATCTCCAATTATCAGATTACCTAGCCACAAGGGGCCACCGCTACAAGTTAAAACCTGGGATGCACAGAATTGATGCAACCAAGTTCTACTTCAGCAACCGAATCACAATGGTATGGAATGCATTACCCAACGATGTTGTTAATTCACCCACCTTCAGCCGTTTCAAGTGCCTGATCAATCGGACTGATCTTTCAAAGTTTTTAACATAATGTTATAAACGGGCGTGTCACGACTATTTTGCCTCTTTATCCTTAATATTTTCTCGCTGCTTCCTTATATTTAAACATCTGCTTCACCATTGTTTTGTCTCTTCCTCTTTTTCATTTTTCTATTTTCTCATTTTTGCTTTCTCTTTTGTTCGAACTCTTGATTGCATTTCTTTTGTTTATTTTATGTTTTGATCCAAATGGTGTAAGTGGCCGGTTGGCCTTTCTGTTTGAGATGGTTAATAATAATAATAATAATAATAATAATAATAATAATAATAATAATAATAATTACAGAGGCAATCCCCGTTAGATGGAAGGAAATATTTCAACAAATATTATAATAAGACTATTTAGCTGTAGAAAACTACTTCACACATAAATTGAGAACATAAATTATAGGCTAATTCATATGAATTAAAATGTCAAGCGATAAATGTTCTGAATCTAAGTTTCAAACAATTACTTTAGAGGATAAATCAGCTTTCTAAGAAAAATTATGTCAAAATTATATTGTGATCGACATCTGACGGTCTCAAGAGGTAGAGGAAGCACAGTCCTCAGAGTTTGGCAGCATTTCATACAGATGACTAAACAATTTACAATAGACAATTTGCCATATTTTATTGTTTTTAAAGCAGGGAAGGGAGAATTGATGAAACTAGTAGAAGGAAACATAATTGAAATCTTTGGCTTTAGTTACCCCTTTCCAATTATGCTTTCCCATGTCACCACTCTACTATTTGCATGCTAAATGTATCAGATTAGAAATTCACTCATAAATTGACATATAAGACTGCTGGAAGATAAACTCTAAAGTAAGAAAAGAAACTTATGGATAGATAATGTCAGTGTTCTACCCCGATGCATGATGGAAATGAAATGCTATGCATTCTTTATATGATTTAAGATTTTGTGAAATTTGTGACTTTGTTAAAGAAACACACACAAGCTATGTATCCACAAACACATCAAGTTAAACCATTTGGTAAATATTTACATATCTCAGCCATGTTTTTTAGTTTGATGCAAAGGATGGAGAATCTCTAGGATCTTTTTTTGCAAGCGAGAATGCTAAAACAACCGATGACAAGTTGTTGATTCTCATACATGGCAGTGGTGTTGTACGAGCTGGACAATGGGCAAGAAGGTTTTTTCAACACTTAGTAGGCTGTAATTTTGTTGTGTTTCATTCATAATTGTTAAATTTTAATGACATTAAGGATCATCATTAATGATAACTTAATGGATGGTAGTCAAATTCCTTACATCAAACGAGCATATGAAGAAGGATATGAAGTTGTTCTTTTCAACACAAATGAAAACTACAATAAGGGACCAATCAGAGTAGGTTATTCGTAGGCTTATTAAATTTTTAGTTTTTTGGATTTATGAAATAAAAATATTTTACTTTATCTATTACAAGTGTTTCAGGTATTAATTATTATTGAGTTGTTTGTGAGCTGCAAATACGGAAGCCCTTAAAGCACTGATTACTAATATTAAAAAAAAAAGTAGTTGTTTCAAGTTGACAATTCAGTATTATTTTATTTTAAACATAGTCAATTAAACGACAGCTTAGTTTAATAGTTATAATCATATATATATATATATAAATATATATATAAACTAGCTGACCCAGCAAACGTTGTTTTGCCTTATAAATTATTTTAGTTTTTTTTTTAAAGTTTAATGTACAAATTATGTCAATTTAAAAAAAAAACAATATCTAAGAGCAATCGATTGTGTACAATGTTTTTTGTCACACCATCTTTAGCCAACACAAACAAACTGGATGGTTTGCCCTCACAAGAACATGCCATGTATAGGTAATTGTTCGTGAGAAAAACATGGCGTGCCCAAATCTAAGCCACAAACAGACATCGTTTGGCCTTGCGACTTATTAATTGTCATTGCGAATGCCAATCTAATTTTAAATTGAATTCATTTGAATTCAATATGCACTTCTGTAGAAATTATTGGGATCCGTGGCAGCAAAACACTTTTGCCTCAGAACTTGCCATTCAAAATGCAGGCTTCGACAATGTTTTTTTATCAATTACTAATCGCATGCCATTGCACAGCCGCGGTGGGTTCAAATTCTGAAGTAGAATAACCGGAGATCCAACTTTAAGTTTTAGATGATGCGGTGACATGCCTGGCAAATCCACAGCAGAAGTTTGAAATTGGAAAAGAGTAAAAGTAAACAGCCTCGTTAAGTAAAATTAATTGGATAAACACTAATCCCGATTGCTCGCATGTATGACTCATGTTCGTTTTTGGATCATTGGTTTAATAAGATACCATATGTGAATGAGTTGATAGTAGTGCATCGGTTGAGTTAGTAATAGTGCTAATTTTGTTAATCGATTGAAATTTTTTAAGGCTTAAAATGAGAAATGTCAGAGAAACATGTTTTATTTCCAATGAAGCTTTAAAAAAAACTCTTAGAACATTAATAACAATGAAGATTTGAAGCAAAACTGCATCTCAAGTTATTGGTATAGGGTAAAAGTTGTACTAGTGAGCAGCATGCCCTCAATCAGTAAATATTAGTCTATGGTCCTGAATGTACTTTATTATGTGGTTTAAATAAATATTAAAATAATTTATTTTATAATTTTGATTTCTTAAATAAATTCCACTTCAAATAAAAACTTTAGATTTATGAAAGTAATTGTTTATGCTGTTATGTCACTAGGGAAGTGAAGATCCAGGAAATCATGCTTTATATGTATGGGACAATTTCATTATGAAGGCCAAAGCCAAGCACATCGCTATCATGGCTCATAGTTATGGAGGAGTTGTCACTGTTCATTTAGTAATTGCTTATTTTAAAATCAAATTATTTGTCATCTATAATAGTGATAGGGTTTTTCATAAAATTTAATTAGTTTATTTATTTTTCATTTTTTTTAAATTTAATCTCAAATAAAAATCAATAATTTAAATTACCATAATTTTTATCAGGCAAAAGAGAGAACAAAGGAATTTCTTAACAAAGTTTTTGCTGTGGGGTTTTCAGATTCTGTGCATAGTATGCCATATAACGCAAGTTCTCATGTTAAACATTTTTTTGTAAATGTGAGTTCAGTTATTGTTATTGTGTTCTCTAACATCTATATTATTTCTAACTTTCATATTCAAAATTTTGAAACATTCTGTTGAAGCTCTGTTTATTTAATATGCAAATTTAAATGTTATTTTTATTTTAATAATTTTGGTACTCATAGTCTGCTTATAACAAAAATAAAGTATGTTTTCCTAAGGAAGTATATTTCCGCAAGAAACATTTATTATATTTCAATAGGCTAAGTTATCTAAATAGTTGAAAAGAAATGCATTAATCAATCATTAATAGTATTTCGTTTTTGATCAATGATGTGTTAGATTATAAGAAACTTTTTTGCAGCTCATTAAGCATAAGCCATTTTAAAAGCAGAAGCACGAAATTTTGAGATATAATTGGTGCCTTATCTAATTTTTCTATTTATTTTTTTAAGAATGCAGTAAATTGGGTGACAAGTAATAAGGAAATAGATACACCCTTAAGTGATTCGATCTACTGCTTTTCATGGTTAAGTGGTGGAAAAGATGACTGTCCGAGGGTATCTGCAGGTTTGTTTAAACATTTCAGTTTTTTTAAATTAATTTTCTGTTATAAGTTGTCTTCTTTAAAACAGGTGATACAAGACATGAATGGACATCTTCAAGGTGCATGGATTCAGTATTTAAGTTTTTCAAAAGGAAGCTCGAACAATATGGAAGCCCAGTTGACTGTCGAGAAACAAATAATGATAACCATATTGATATAAAAGAAGATAAAACTGAGATACGAAATGATAGAAACAATCCAGGCAACAATGAGATAGATTGCCAGAATATAGATACAGCCAAAGAAAGTGTTATCTGCAAAGACACTGGAATAAAAAGGTCACACCAGCAGGAGACAGAAGAAAATGTATCCAACAAGGATGCAGAAGAAGAAAATGTATGCAACAAGAATGCAGAAGAAGAAAATGTATCCAACAAGAATGCAGAAGAAGAAAATGTATCCAACAAGAATGCAGAAGAAGAAAATGTATGCAACAAGAATGCAGAAGAAGAAAATGTATGCAGCAAGAATGCAGAAGAAGAAAATGTATGCAACAAGAATGCAGAAGAAAATGTATCCAACAAAGACACAGAAGAAAATGTATGCAACAAGAATGCAGAAGAAGAAAATGTATGCAACAAGAATTCAGAAGAAGAAAATGTATGCAACAAGAATGCAGAAGAAGAAAATGTATCCAACAAAGACACAGAAGAAAATGTATGCAACAAGAATGCAGAAGAAGAAAATGTATGCAACAAGAATGCAGAAGAAGAAAATGTATCCAACAAAGACACAGAAGAAGAAAATGTATGCAACAAGAATGCAGAAGAAGAAAATGTATGCAACAAGAATGCAGAAGAAGAAAATGTATCCAACAAAGACACAGAAGAAGAAAATGTATGCAACAAGAATGCAGAAGAAGAAAATGTATGCAACAAGAATGCAGAAGAAGAAAATGTATGCAACAAGAATGCAGAAGAAGAAAATGTATCCAACAAAGACACAGAAGAAGAAAATGTATGCAACAAGAATGCAGAAGAAGAAAATGTATGCAACAAGAATGCAGAAGAAGAAAATGTATCCAACAAAGACACAGAAGAAAATGTATGCAACAAGAATGCAGAAGAAGAAAATGTATCCAACAAGGACACAGAAGAAGAAAATGTACCCAAAGAAAATAAGGGGTGCGAATTTGCAGCTAATGCACATTCAACAAATATAGAAAATTAAAAGATGAAAATGTTTAATATTTTCCCTTTAGTATACTGAGATGTGATGCTTTATTATCAAAAACTAAGTTTATTTTTTTGTTCATATAAATAACTTTAACAAATTTGTTATACAATAAAAATGAAATTATTATTTACATTTTTGAATTCATAAGTAGGAAGGGATGTGACAACTCCATAGAGATTTCGTGAGACTTTATTAAAATATGTAGATTGGTAACATAATCATATTAATATGTTTACATGACAAAATATTCTATAACATAAAAAAAAGTAGAAGAGAATAACAGGCTCATCATTAAATATTATAACTATATAATTAAGTATAGCAGCATTGTCTATAAAATGACCTATTCGTGAAAATCTTGTACATGAACAAAATGAAGAAGCCTGTGCAAAGAGATATCAAAAACAGAATTAGTATACTCTAAAAGTCTAAGAATCAGCTTCAATAAACGTCATGAGTAAATGTAATGGAAAACGCATAAAAAACTTATAAACAATTATTTTTGCATTGATTTATAAACACAAAAAGGATTTCAGCAAAAATGGTCATCATCTTCAAGTCAAGATTATTGGTCCAATTGAGCAATCTAATAATACTGATAAAAGATGCCTACCAACAACTTAATTGCTTGTAACATTGCAATTGACTAATAGATCTAAAACAAGTTGGAGAACACAAACCTAAGTAAGTTAGCATTATGATGAATAACAATAAATTTTATATATTTATTTAAATTAGATGCAATCCCGAGCCAGACAACGATTTTTGATTATTTAGTCAACTGTTAATATCAAATTGAAATAACAAACGAATGCACCCTTTCTAAAATGTGATTCGTCTGTTTTTGTTGAGATTAATACTTTCACTTTTACACCTACATGACAGTGACAGAAACAACTTTCAAACTCGAGTTTCAAAAATAATGGTTGGGGAAGACTTGACTGGAGTTAAATTTGAGGCATGAATTATTGATCCATGTTGTGAGCTAAATAGAAAAATTAAATCTTATTAATCATCTAGTTACAAATAATAACATTTTAAAACCATAACCTTGCAATGTTGAACACAAATTTTCAGTAAGAAATTACTGCTAGAATATCATAAAAATAGATAAATTAATGGAGGAATAAGTTTTAGAAAACTAAACTTAGTGTTCTGCTGCATAAAAATGGCATGCTGAAAATATTTAGCTGGCTTTTTCAGAGGCCAAATCTGAATTTATTATTATTATTATTATAAAAACTCTTTTTTTGCAGCTTTTTAATATTAAGTAACAAAATTAGTTTTACTCCTTGAAAAAGCAAGATATTATTAATCATGGCATTTTTATCCAGCTCAACTGTGCCCATGATTGCCAGTTATATCTTATTAGTCTATAAATATTACTTAGCCAAAAAAGTATCAAATTTTCAGCACCTACTAATTACCACTGGATTTGATAGAAAAAATTTAAAACCTGTTTATGCTGGACTCAAGTTGTCTGAACCTGTCCTTGTTTTTGAGCCGGTCATAGTTTTTTTTCAATACTTGGACATAAGTAGCATATCTTCTTTGCTACAAAAAAAATCTTGGGTTCAAGCTATTGATTTAGTTAATAACTTTGAATGCAACATAGATTTATATTTCCAGTCTCCAGACAGATCTTGTCTATGTAACTTATAATTTTTGGTTTTTAAACACATTTTAATTTTTATAATTTCATTTGTTGGAATTAGGGTTGTTACAGTTACTGAATCTAAAACTGAAACATTCAGTTAACTGAATCTTTTTAGATTCAGTAACTTCAACTGAAACTGAATCTTTTTTTAAAAACTGTAACTGAAACTGAATCTATTGAGAAAACTGAATATAACTGAATCTTTTAGAATGAATATTTTTTATCATTTTATTATATTATTTTTATGTTTGCGGTTAAATGTTTTGATTCTATGGCACGGACGATAACTTCGGTTGAAGTTAGGAATAGTTCTTTGTTTTGTTTCGTGTTAGTGTTCTGTTGCTTGCGTTGTTTTTAGAAGATTTTCAATTTTTAGAATTATCAGAATGGAAGATACTTGTGTTAGTAATAACATTGTTATGGACGAATCTACCGAGGAAGAAGTATTGTTTATTCAACAAAATGAGTCGGAATCTGCTTTAGGACCTCCAACGAAAAAAGCTAGATTCAACAAAACAAGACCTATACTAACCCGGTACATAAAAGGTTTACAGGAGTTGTAGCCAATATTAAGTGCAATATTTGTTCTGTAATTTTGAAGGGTAAAAATGTCAAAAATTTAGAGTCTCACTTGAGGAAGCATGAAATAGAATACGCAGAGTATTTAGAGGAAAAAAATAGCTATGATATCAAGAACACAAAGTAAGTCTATTAAACGACCCTTTTCACATTTGAAAAACCAGGCAACAATTGAAAACTGTTTTGTTGTTAAAGAACTCAAAAATGACATTAAAAAAGGCTCCAATGCCTATAATAAGGCTGCCCATGCTATCGCCTCAGCATTTGCTGCAAACAGTTTGCCATTTCTTTTGATCGAAGAACCTTCTATTAAAAATATGTTTGCAGTTGTGTCGGAAGGTCGTTTACTAACCTTGCCGAACCGACACGATATATCCACAAAAGTGTCCGAATTAGTAAAAGAATTAAAACGATCTGTTGAATTATCATTGAATTCAGCGAAGTATGTGTCAATCACAACAGATGGTCTCGGCCATGTTATTCATCGGTAAGGATGGGAATAACTTGCTATTATTTTGATCGAAACATCAATAAAATAAGAATAGCTCTTCTGACTTGTAGAACAATTACGCAACTCATTACAGGCTTTGCTCTTAGCAGATGTCGGCATAATTTGGGTGACGACAAGCTGGAAGCTGAGGTCTTTTATAAATTCAAGAAGGAATTTTTAGGCTAAATACATTTTTTAAACATGTCTGTGTTGCAAAGTGTTTTTTATAGTAAATTTCTTCTTGGTAGTTTACCTAAAAAATTGAAAAAAAAAAAACTGAATCTAACTGTAACTGAAACTTTAAAGATTCAGTTTACTGAAACTGAATCTTTGTAAAGTTTCAGTTACTTTAACTGAAACTGAATCTTTTTTCAAAACTGTAACAACCCTAGTTGGAATGTACCTAACAATTTTCTCTCTTTGGATATTTCTGTACATCTTTTCAGTCTTCCAGATAACTATGAAGTGTACTTACTAATTATCACTTTCCTTAATTTCTAAATAAAGTTTATATTTTAATTAAGTTCTAATTATTTCGGTGTATTCCATTTTATGTTATTTGTGGTTTTAATGGAATCGATTCCATACTTTCAACGTTTTTGTAAATAAGTTCAACTTGGTCTTAAGTTTTTATCTATTAAATTACTATGAGGTTTGTTTAAAAAAGATTACTAAAAAGTTGTGCAGAGCTTGCAAGTGAAACATTTCTACACTTATATTCAATCATTTCTACACTTATATTCAATCCTCAAGACTCTGTTCCCGAAAATGATTTTCAATAAGGTACAAATGAGACACTCTTCTTTAATGTTTCAGTTTTGAAAAACTCAATAACAATAATAATAAAAAGTCTCATGTTAAAGAATTTCCTATCAATTCTAATAATGCAACTTTACTGTTTTTAAAATTTAAAACAATAAACATATTTCTGGAATTCCAAATTATTATTAAAAATTTTAAAAGAAAATAACCTCAAACTGAAGATATGTTTGCTTCTCTGAAAAATTGTCAACCACCCTGTTTCTTGCATCTTTCTGAGGTTGACAAGACATATGATCAATCAACTCCTGCTCAAATTTCTTAGCATTTTTGTCATGCTCCTGAAGTTGCTCGATCTATATATATATATATATATATATATATATATATATATATAAAGAAATTAATTTGTCAAGTGATTTGTAAAAAGCTGTTTGAAATTTTCCATCATAAAGCTCATTTTAAAAGTTTTACCAGATGAATATGTGTTTGTTTGAATTTATTATTGTTTATGTAAATTTCTGATAGCAATTTTCTTGAAACTGAAAGAGACATCAATAAACATCAAAAAAAGAGGGGCAATTTTGCTTTCTAACTAAACAGCAAATTAACAGATATGTGTTAATGAGTGAATCATAAAAAAAGTTTATTATTGCTGATTTGCTTGTTCATTAAAGTACATTTCTGATTTATTTCCATACACTTTAATTTATCCAAACAAATACTTTTGCTTAGCCTTGAAAGTCTGGTAGTTTATAAATAGTATATAAGCTAAGGATCTAAATTTTATGTGGATAAAACTTAAGTTATATATTCATAAGAATTTATTAAAATGAGCAAATTTTGTGGTGTTTCAAATTCATCTCATATATAAATGTTGAGCAAATTCGTAAAAAATAACTGACACCTACCAGAGAAAGTTTTGTAGGGGAAGCAGGAAAAAGTGGTCTTTGGAAAGAAACTTGTGATCCTATGGCACCGGGCAAAGCTGGAGCAGAGAAACAAGCAGAAGCCAAGTTGATAGCTTCCATCCACTGATTACATTCTTTCTCATTGCTGTTTGATTGTTAAAAAAACAGTTTTATATCAATTAGAGGTGTACCGATTATTGGCCATTTAGTGCTATTTCTAAATCTTTTATGTTAACTTGACCGTGTTTACTTGCTTGCTTGAGCCATACGTTAGGACCCTATACCAGTGGTTCTTAAACTTTTTAGAAACAGGGACCGGCTGTATATTTATGAAGTTGTTGGCAGACCACCAATTAGAAATACAAAATTTTATCTGGCAATCGTATCCAAAATAATGGGAAATTAGAGGGAAAAGCTCCTATAGGGCCTATAATATCTGAATATTTCATTGAAGTTATTCAAAAATCTAAATAATGCGAAATAGTGTCTAAAATTTAGACTATAAATCAATAAACGTTTTTTTACGAATTCACATAATTACATATGTTATTCATCTATATATATAAAAGGCAACGTATGTTCATTAATAACGCCAAAACCAATGAAGGGATTTGCACGAAATTTTACATAATAAACATTTACCACCTAACAAATAATCTCATTTATTTAAAAAAATTGTTTTGAATGTTTTTAGAAAATTAATTTTTAGAAATATTTTATCTATGCAATTTTAGAAAATTAATTTTTAGAAATATTTTATCTATGCAATTATATCGCGGCTTAACGAGCTTAGGGTTGCTTTCGACTTCTGTTCCGTCGTTGTTGGTTGTCGCGATTTCTCAAAATCAAAAGTGAGTATTATTTTACTTATATCAATTATATCAATATATCAAAAGTAATATATAATATACTATATACTATACTATTATTTTTTTAATTACTGTATATCGTTCAAATGTTTTTGAATGTTTTAGAAAATTAATTTTTTTAAATATTTTCGCTATTGTATCAGAGCTATGTTTTGTTTACATTCGCTGTTTATCGTCTCGGTTTCTCGAAATCAAAGTAATTTAAAAACTTAGGCTACTATTCTTATATTATTTACTTAGGCTACTATTTTTATATTATTTAATTGTTAATTATTGTTGTGTATATATTAAATTGTAAATTGTTTCGGTCGTTGTGTGTCAGGCTATCATTATCGCTCTACCAGTCTAACCACTCTAACCAATCTAACCACTCTAACCTCTAACAGATATTATTTTGTGCTACTTTTAGTCTAACAGATATTATTTTGTGCTTACAGACAAGAAAATTGAAAAATTTATTGTGAGTGAGTATATCAATATAACTATTAATGTATTTTAAGTATAATAGTATAACTATTAATGCACCTTATGGAAAAACAAAAAACATTGTGTATCAGAAAGCTTTGCAATAAAATGACTGTATGTGTTTGTTGTATTTCTTTTAATTAAAAATCAAAAGTATCTGCATAAATGTTTCAATAGATGCAAAGATGCCCGGGCAAACGAGCGGTTAAGGAAACGGGAGCCAGAGAGAAAAACGATAAAAAAACCTTTAAATTCCCCGGGCAACGCCGGGTAACCCAGCTAGTTGTTAATATAAAATTAAATATTAAAATGTATTTATGACAGTTTAAAAGTAAGCGTTCGAGTTTTTAGAAATAATAACGAGTAATTTCATGACACGAGGAGACTTACGGCCTTTCAAGACTAATAAGAAGAGCAACAAGTCTAATTAATTAAACTTATTAAAGTTTAATTAAATTAAACTTCATTAAACTAAAGTATTAAACAAAGCCGTTTTGGAAAGGAAGAAATAAACACAAGAATGCCAAAACAGTTAACAGCAATTAATGGGAAACGTGAGCTTGTTTATTCTTGACAAGCAAATCTATTCTAGACTGACATCTCAATGAACTACAGACATTCAATCGATTCCTGGAATAAGTTGATCAAATTTTTAATTTTTAGTGATTGTTTCACGAACCGGTGACGTGAGCTCCGCGGACCGGCGCCGGTCCGCGGACCACCACTTTAAGAACCACTGCCCTATACCACTCAAAAAAACCAACTTCCATTATCCAATCGAGTTGAAATTTGGTGGTTTATATGTCTCTATGGACTTCAATTCTATTTGATTTGACAGAATATAAGTGAATTATAGAATAAAATCAATAAAACATTTTAAAAAAATTAAAAATTGTGTGTAAAAACTAAACCATAATTTTTTTTTTTAGAAAGCGATATTCAATTTTTAATTTGAAAATTGTTTAATAAAGTATTTGTTTATTCCATATTGATTGAAAAATAGCTTATATTTTCAATCCTTACAATCGAGTTGAAATTTTGTGGGTTTATTTGTTGCTGCCGACTTTATATTCGATTACATTTTCAGATTGATTAAACAACATTTGAGTGAATCATAGAATAAAATCAATTAAAACTTTTAAAAAATTTAAAAAATTACAAAGTTTATGTAGAGAAACAAACTTTGAATTCTTAATTTATTTAAAGAAAGCAACATTTAATTTTCAAATTAAAAAATGTGTTTATTGCATATTGATTTAAAAGTTTCTTAAATTTTCAATCCTCACATACTTCACATATTAAGTATTTAGAAGACTGTGGTGAATTTTTTCATATTTTATAGACTTACTATAATCAAAAATATCTTGCAAAGCATTTTTAGTTGCCAAATTACAAAAGCATAAAAGATTTCCAAAAATCGAAGTTTTTTGCAGTTTTCTTGTTACATCAATTATGTGAACTTCATCGTGTATGCTTGCTTGCTTGAGCCATATATTGGGACCCTTTACCAGTTAATATGCTAAACTTATTAAAAAGCAAACAATCATGTACAAATCAACAACTGGTAATAGGTTGATATATTGTGGTTATTATCACCCTGGCCAATTAATGGTTTAATGCATTATAGGTGCACCTCTAATGTCAATAAATATGGAGTTTACATTAAATACATATCCATGTTTATTATTACAATGAATATGTTTTGGCTTAATTTTTCTTTTAATTTACACATAACAAAAAATTAGAATTACTATCAATTTATCATCATTTATTATTAATGCTAATTAACTAATTATATAGCTACAAGTTTAAAAAAGTTAAAGTACATTCATTTTTGAGTACCACTTACTGAACAGACCAGAGGCCACTTTACAATGTTGGCAGCTTGCAGATAGGACCAGCAGCCCAATCACACTACTCACCAGTTCCACAAGCACACAAAGGACTTTAACCCCCAACCACGGTTGGTACTTATTTATCAACCACTAAAGGATGAAACGCTGAGTTGACATGAGCACTTGTGAGTTAGTTTCTTGCTCAAGGAAATTACGTGCCCGGACCTGGAATCAAATCCGGGTACTTCAAATACTCAAGCCGGTGTTTATACCACTAGACCAACATGTCTCAAAAGTTTAATGCTTAAAATGTATTTATACTTGTAAAAATAGAAAAATTTACCTTGTCTGAATTAAAAAAGTAGCCCAGTTAGCCAACTTCAGCTCAAAGACATATTGTTTTTTTTCATAATCTCTAGGAAAATCAGCTAAACAGTGATGAATTCTGAGAGAATCAGAACTAAAATTGGCATCAGCTTTAGAGTCAGCCTCATCCTTGTGTAAGAAAAGTACTGAGTCACAAAGTGTCGCAAAGAACATTCTCCAGTTCCTCTTACCAAAAGGAACTGAAAATAAACAATAATAAAACATTAGCTAATTTAATAATATAATCATCTAAAACAGATCATTAAAACTGACAGAAATAGAAAAAGATACACAAAATAACCTTTTCTACCGTCAGCATCAATGCAGGATTTCCTCATGATGTAACCTTTTTTGAAAATCATTCCTTTACTCATATCTGGCACCTTGATTGAAAATTTTAATTTCTAAATTTTTAAAGACAAAAATGTTATGAAAAAGTAGTAAACTACAAATAAAAAACAGTTGTGCTTGCTAAATTTAAATTTATTAATGTGGTTAAATTATTTATAAAAGATTCCAGAGAGAAGGAATTGATCTATTAGACAGGTGTCAGGCAAGGATTTTCAAAAAATTTAAATGATTTAAAATTGCCTGTTTTTATCACTATTTTTAGCAAGCTAAAAAGATTTGAAGAAAATTAAGATGATTGAGAAGTCAGCAATTCCAACTGTTGATTCTTTCCAACTATCGACTCAAATCATTCAAGAAATTAGAATTTTAATTTTTTCTTAAGTACATTCCCAAGCTAACAATCTCGAAAAAATGCTTGTGGAAAACTTAGTTGATTTGAGATGTGATTTGGTTTTCAAAAGATTCTTTTCAGAAAAAGAGCTGCCTGAGCTCTGGACATCTTAAAACAAAAAATTTATAAAATTGAGCAGCAACACAATTAAAATAAAAGCAATAGAATTGTTGTTTTCATTTGGAAGCTCGAATCTTTACAAACATGGATATTGGCACCCACAGAAATGAGGTAAAAAACACACGATTGATAAGGAAATTCTTGCTTGTCTTTCAAACATTGATTCCGCACAACTCAAAACGCATTGATCGAAAATAATATTTAATTGTATTTGATTCCTTATTTGTTAATAAAATTTCTTCCAAGATTTTTAATTTTTCTTCTTTTTGAAAGGGTGCATGATAAAAAAATTGACTGAAAGTGCCAAGATGCAAAAAAAGGTTGCCCGACACCAAACTAGACAGAGCTCTGCTCACAAAATTTCTTGATTACAAAATCACTGACAGCCATAGAACTGACTACTTCTTCTTCTTCTTTCCATTTTACATCAATTTTTCGTGCTTGCACGGTTCCTTCCAATTTTATGCCGTACGCCTCATTGAAAGTTTTGGAGCTAATTTTATGCCAGACCACTGTTGTCAGCCATGAATCTAGGCTGATTTGTCTAAAAAGACTAAGCAAGCTCCGCCTACCCCGGCTATCCTTGAGTTTCCTTCTTGAAGCCTTTGGCTAAACACAAGGCAGCAATAACCAAATCTGAGTTGATTGAAGGCCTTAGGGCAAAGTCTTACCCATCGAATCCTCCTGTAAACCTTACTTTAGTCGCCTTTTAATCAAATGCAAGATGTCAGCAACTTTTTATAAAAGTACACTTTTGAGATTTATTTTATACAATGAAGCCATTAAAATTAATTTGTTAAAAGTTTTTAACAGCATCGAGAACTATCAAAACTTAATTCAACTATGAAAATGTGTGTATTGGGAGGGTTCTATAAACTGCTGCCATTAAAGTTTATCACATTTTAAAATCTATTTAGTGACTTTGTATGTTTTGGTTTCATTGTTTAAAAGTTAAGGATATAAGTTGACATAAAATCTAATTTTGAGGTGAAAATTCACACGAGGATATTTTTACAGGTTTTTCAAATTAAAGAAAACTCCAATGACTCCCAAAATAAGAAGGGACTCCTCAATGACTAAAAAACGAGCATTTACTTACTTTGAATCTGATAAATAACAAACTAAAAAAAGATAGTTTAAAGAGTTATGCATAAATACTAATAAATAAACTAAAAAATTAAAACTACAACTCAGACTTGTTGGGAAAAAAGTGTCAGCCTTAAACACGAATGAAAACAAACTTATTTATTAACTAGGTTATCGAGCAACAAAACTAAACCATAACTAACATCTAACAGAGGATTCACTCCTGACTTATAAGAATGTTGAACTGTTGATGTCTTTGATTCGGAGGTGGAAACTGGCTTTGATGATCTGTAAGGTAATAAATCAACAGAAAATTATAGTTACAAAAAGAACAGATTGAAAAATTACTCACAGTTAAAACATTGGTGCCACTTAGTGATAGCACTTAACTCTATACAACCTTCCAGAAATCAAAATTACTCATTTAACAAGCTAGCACATTCACTTTCAGGTTGAGCTATTATTATGGCACTATCTTAATTTTAAATGTAGTTTTAGAGAAATATGACAACAAAACATGAAGGATTACAACAAAACATCTTGGATTGTGTTGTTCATGCAAAATTCTAGAATAAATATAACTTTAACTAAAAATGTCTTTTCAAATTAAAATTGTATTACTTTACATTTGTATTGCACAAAATATTTAACAGCAAAAAAATATTCTCTCAATTAATTATGAACTGTGGGAATTACATTACCCAATTAATTAATATTTTGAACTTTAACTAACCACAAAGAAACCTTTAATGGCATGCATATTTTTGCATATATTGACAAATTTTAACTATTTAAAAATGTTTATTTTCATTTCTGATTTTTATTTCAATTTCTATTTGTAATAATTTTGTTTTATTTGAGTCATTTTTCTATGTTCAATTTAAGTTTGTACTCAAATTCTGTTTTTTTTTAATTTATGCTTACAAATCATATGTTGTTCAATATATTGAAACATGCAATCTGATTATTATTTGTTAAACAATTACTGCTATATTGAAATTGCCAGGATTAACACTTATAATGTTAATTATTGAAAAAAGTGTAAACAGACTACTAAAACGTTAGTTTCGGTCAAACGGCGTGCGTATTTCAATAGAGCATGTTTATCTGAAAATATCGAGCCAATTCACTGTAAATATATATATATATAAATATTGCATTTGCCGATTATCGGCCATATCCATAGTCCATAATTTCAAAAATTTCAAGAATATGTGCTACTCCAGGTTCTGCTTATTCTACTTCTATTTTCACTGGTAAGATATCCACATAAACTGAAAATTGGACCAGAAACTTAAAACTAGTTTACATGTTTTGTACCTTTGATGATAAGTCATCTTCACAGATATATATATATATATATATATATATATATATATATATATATATATATATATATATATATAAAGCTCGTGACGGTGTTTGTGTCCAAACTCCTCCGAAACGGCTGAACCGATTTTTATGAAATTTTTTGGGAACGTTTGTTGGGTCTGAGGATAGGTACACAAAAAATTTCATAAAAATCAGTTCAGCCGTTTCGGAGGAGTTTATATATAATATATAGGACAAACTTACAAACAGACAAACTCACAAATAATCATATATATATATATATATATATTGAAGCGTTGGACGCGGTCGAACAGTGCTCCACCGGTTTGTCAGCCGTGTGCCGACCTCCTCGAGGCCTCGAGACTGCTGACCTGCGTGATGGTGATGGGACCAGTGGGATGTGTCCGCATTTGATCGATAACTGCAATATTACTATACGTAGACGTTGATCATTTTCAACTTTTAATTAAACTCTCAATTTTATCGATATCCTATTATCTTTGAATTGTAGCTTTAAATTCTTATTTTATTATTTTACCTCCTTGCTTTTATAATTAATTCTCTTTTTAATAGTTATATTTTACTACTTAATTTGGTTGTATAGTTTAGCACATGTAATTTTTATTTTTTATTTTTCTTATTTTTTGTTTATTTATTTACTCCGAGGCAAAAAATTTGGTTGTTTTGTAGCGGTTTCCATATTTTGCTTTTACTCTTCTTTGTATTTTGACCTCGATTGATGTGTAAACATATCTGATATGTCTCGCCACACCACTTTATATATTTTCGTTGTAGCTGTAATTTTAAATTATTTTTATGAGTTCTGATGATGGCTAATAAAGCCGAAACCTGCAGGTCAGCTCATGACCAAAACATTAATAAAAATATATACCAGTTGGTTCAAAAGTGTCCTGGTATTTCCGATTTTCGAAAAGTTTCACGGTTGATAGAAAAAGTTTGTAATAAGAAATGGGCCATAGTCTTTAATAAAGCGTGTCTGAAAGAACAGCTTGTTCCTAATTATTTGAAATATATATATATATATATATATATATATATATATTAGGGTGTCCCAAAATGTTTTTTTTGGAAAATCTCAGGGGACACCTTGTAGAAAGTTTCTATATGATAATACAATGCTACATGCAAAATTTCAGTTCATTTGAATAATATTTAGAGGTCACTCAAGTCTGTTGAATGTCATTGTCTCAGCCGTCGAATGTCTCGTGATATCGTGTAGTTTGACAAGGTATTGAAACGCCATTCATAACAGATTCCGACTAATGTCGTTTTCAAGAAGTGTACATGCTCCATTAATTCTACCTGTGTTTGAGGCATTCGTATCGAAACTCATACCGATAACACGATTATCTCACTCCCATGATCGCAGAAGGTCAAGTACTGCATTAGCAGTTATTCGTCCAGTCCCAGAAGTCAACTTGGGTATACAAAGAAGTTTAGTACTTCCATCTATGAGAGAGGAAACAAGAACAGGCAGGCGATCTACAAGTTTGCTTTCTAGGCCAGTGACATCAGGCAGCAATTTGCCATCCCAATGAACAACAGATATAGATTTCCTTGATTGAAAGTCTAGTTTGATTCGAACAGCAAAGACTTGCCTGTGATGTTTACGTCGACGGTGAATTGAACTTTGGATAGAACTGTTGAGGAAACATGAACAACCTGTTTGATTAGCAACTGAACCAAGAATCATCACAGATTTTCGGAGGCTAGTATTTGTTCTATCTAAGACTGCCGATACTTTCTCAGATACATTATCTTTTTGTAAACTGAGAAGGTCCATTTTTTGTGTGTAAAAACTGAAAACATTTTGAAATTACAGTTTTTCAAAGAGTTCTTAGCAAAATAATTGTTTACTGATCAATCAAGGCCACGCCAGCATATCAATATAGTTATAAAATATACCTCCAACAGCTGTCTAGACTCTACACCTTTTCTGGATCAATTTAAAAGAATTACGAATCAATTTAAAAGAAATGCGAATTAATTTAAAAGAAATACAAATCAATTTAAAAGAAATACGAATCAATTTAAAAGAAATACGAATCAATTTAAAAAAATACGAATCAATTTAAAAGAAATACGAATCAATTTAAAAGAAATACGAATCAATTTAAAAGTACTTTCTTGTACCAGATGCTTTTGAACTACCTCAACTTTACAATAAGGTTTTACATAACAAGAACTATGAAACAATATATATGAATCAACAATCCAGAAGGTATGAGCAGGGTTGTTAAGAGCGGTAACGCCGCGCTACCGCTATTGTTGTAGCGGCGCTATTTTTAAGGTAGCGGTAGCGGTGCTACTGGCTGACAAGATGGTTGATGGTAGAGCCGCTACATTTTTTAGCTGTTCTCAGCGCTTCTCGCTACCGCTACTTTTATTCAAAAACAAAATATGTTTTTTATATCAATTAAGTTTTTATTTGAAGTATGCATGAAATCTGAGTCTGGTTGATTGATCATTCGCTTGCATCAGTTTTTTTATTTCTGTTCTGTCATCGATTTCTGTTCTAAGTTGTTTTATTTTTCGGCTCTGAAGATTAATTTTCCGAATCTGCAGTCAGTCTCTGAAATAAAATGACTGACAAATCTGACAACTATTGTTTTTCTCCCGCGTTTCGCCACATTGAGAATTTGGCACGAAAATTAATTAACGCCAAATAAGCGGTAATACTCAACGGAGCGTGTATTAAAGAAAATATAAATATTCGTATATATTTTTGTTAAAAATAAATTTTTATGCTTTCATTTTAAAATTATTTTTATTTCTTTTAAATTGATTCGTATTTCTTTTAAATTGATTCGTATTTCTTTTAAATTGATTCGTATTTCATTTAAATTGATTCGTATTTCTTTTAAATTGATTCGTAATTCTTTTAAATTGATCCAGAAAAGGTGTAGAGGTGTTAAATAATAAATAATGTAATATAATTTACTATGGATGCACTGCATAATTTACAGTACACTTTTGAGTTCTCGCGAGACATCGATGGTCGAGTTGGTGATATTCAAAATCTTTGAGGGACCTCTAAATATTATTCAAATGAACTAAAATTTTGCCAGGAGCATTGTATTGTCATATAGAAACTTTCTAGAAGGTGCCTCTTGACTTCCTAAAAAAAATTTTTTTTGGAACACTTTATTATATATATATATATATATATATATATATATATATATCTGTGTGTGTGTGTGCATTTCACTTTATTCTACCTTAGCAAGCGGGAACGAGAGAGCAAGCTGGAACGGGAGAACATGCGGGGAAGGATTGATATTGATTTTTTTTAAATTGTCATAATTTTGTAAATTAAACTTTTAATAAGAAAACCAAAATAATTTATTAGGCAAAACAATGTTTGCTGGGTCAGCTAGTATATATATATATATCTATATATATAAAAATGAATGTTTGTATTTATGTATGTTAATGTCATTTATGCATTGCTACACCATTCATCCGATCGTAATGAAATTTTCACACAACCTTGAGAGTCAAGAGGAAAGTCAAATAAAAAAAAAAATTTGAAATCCATCACAAAATGAGCGGAGCGGAGCGGGTGAGCGAGCGGGAACTATATATATATGTATGTGTGTATGTATGTGTGTATGTATGTATGTGTATGTGCATGTATGTGTGTCTGTGTGTGTGTTTATGTATGTACTAGCGGAGATACCCGGCGTTGCCCGGGTTTTTTAGAGGTTTTTCTAATGTTTGTCTCTTTCTCTCCCGTTTCCTTTCCCACCTGCTTTCCCACTCCCGTTCGCTTTCCCGTTTTCGGTCGTTTTCCCGCTCCCGGTCGCTTTCCCGCTCCCGGTCGCTTTCCCGCTCCCGGTCGCTTTACCACTCCCGGTCGCTTTCCCGCTCACGTTTGCTCTCCCATTCCCGCTCACGCTTGCTTTTCCGTTCCCGCTCGCTGTCCGTTCCGGGTCGCTTTCCCGTTTCTATAATAGACAAACTAACCCACAAACATTCATATATATATATATATAGTCTTAGCAAATCTATTTTACGTTTTATAGGCTAACAGAAGTTATGAAAGAATGGAAAAGAAAAAATGAGCGTGAACGGGAGAGCAACCGTGACCGGGAATGGGAGAGCAAGCATGACCGGGAACGGGAGAGCAAGCGTGAGCGGGAACGGGAAAGCGACCGGGAACGGGAAAGCGACCGGGAACGGGAAAGCGACCGGGAACGGGAAAGCGACCGGGAACGCGGAAAGCGACCGGGAACGCGGAAAGCGACCGGGAACGCGGAAAGCGACTGGAATCGGGAGAGCAAGCTTGGAAGGAAACGCGAGCAAGAGAGAAAATCGATAACAAAACTTCTGAGCGGGAAAGCGACCGGGAGCTGGAAAACGACCGAGAGCGGAAAAGCGACCGGGAACGCGACGAAAACGGGAAAGTGGAGAAGGAAACGGGAGCGAGAGGGACAAACATTAGAAAAACCTCTAAAAACCCCGGGCAACGCCGGGTAACCCCGCTAGTATATATATATATATATATATATAAATGACTGTCTGTATGTATATGTAACCTTTATGCATTGCTACACCATTCATCCGATCGTAATGAAATTTTAACACAACCTTGAGAGTTAATATAGGAAGGTTTTTGTGAAGAAAAATTAAAATCGGTTACAAAATGAGCGGAGCGGGAGAGCGAGCAGAAAGGGAACTGGAGAATGAGCGGGAACGGGAAAGCAAGCGGGAACAGAAAAGCGACCAGGAAGAGGAGAGCAAGCGGGAAAGCGCCCGGGAAAGCAAGCAGGAACGCGACCGGGAGCGTAAGAGCAAGCGGGAAAGAAAACAGGAGCAAGAGAAAAACGATAGAATTTCTAAAAAACCCCGGAAACGACAGGTACCCCGCTTGTTATTGATAATTTTTACTGACATTTTTATATGCTAGAGAATATGTAAAACAAATGTTTTTTACAAAGAATTTAATTAATTTATGACATGTTAAAAAGAAAGTTATGTTACTAAGAACTACGAATGGGACAGATCCGAGAATTTGAGATCCACGGATCCGGATCCAAATCTTGATGCTGGATCCGTACGGATCCCATTCCGGGTCCGAATCCAAGTAGCAAGTATTTAAAATTAATTAAATGCCTAAACCAAATGCATGTATGTTGCTATCAGCTAAAGCATATTTTTGCTGACAGCATAGCAATTCTATTACTAATATTAAACAGCAGCTTTCCAAATTTATTTTAATCAAATGGCTGTAACTGATTGAAATAAATTTGAAAAAATTCACATGTCTATATTTATTCAATATTTATTCTTACAGCTGAATTCTTGGCAAGTTTATAACGGTAATGATGGCGATCATAGGGACCGCTCGATTGATGGTTATGAAAAAAGTTAATAAAAGAGAGAGAAATTAAAAAGAGAGAGCTCAATCTTCTTATTTGGTGTGTGCTCTCGAAGAAATTTATGACAATGATCAAATGATAAGAGCTCATTATTAAGCACACTCACTTAGTAGAGTACGAGTAGTCTACGAGTTTTAAAAAGGACATTAATTTTGAAACCGTTTAAACCGAATCTTCAGTGTTGGATTCGGCGGATCCGAATCTTTTCCAAATCCGGATTCAGAATCCTCGCATTTCTACTAAGAACCAAAATATGTCACAAAGAACAACAATATGTCAAAAAGAACAACAATATGTCACAAAGACCAACAATATATCACAAAGAACAACAATGTGTCACAAAGAACAACAATGTGTCACAAAGAACAACAATATGTCACAAAGAACAACAATATGTCACAAAGACCAACAATATGTCACAAAGAACAACTGTATGTTGCAAAGAAGAAAAATATGTCATAAAGAACAACAATATGTCACAAAGAACAACAATATGTCACAAAGAACAACAACATGTTACAAAAAACAAGAATGTTACAAAGAACAACAATATGTCACAAAGAACAATATGTCACTAAGAAAAACAAAAATGTGTCACAAAGAACACCTGTATGTTGCAGAGAAGAAAAATATGTCACAAAGAACAACAACATGTTACAAAAAACAAGAATATGTTAAAAAGAACTACAATATGTCACAAAGAACAACAATATGTCACATAAAACAACAATATGTCACAAAGAACAACAATATGTCACAAAGAACTACAATATGTCACAAAGAACAATATGTCAAAAAGAACAAAAAAGTCACCTTAAAATTATTTCTCTCCATGCTGCACTAATAACTGCATATTTTAACAAGTAAACTATTTTAAGATAATTGCAGTTATAATCACTTGAAAACTCCAGATGACATTATTTATAACTTTTAAACCATAATTAGAGGATATAAATGAATGGGTCTGTTTGAAGGTATTTGACCAAAGAACATAATTAAATATATTATGTTCCAGGTAAGTTACAAACGTAACTATTATGAATTATTTGTTAACAAACTTCTTTGAGTTTTAGTGGGTGATAAAAAATCGCCTGATGAATGGCTATGAAAAATTAATTCATCGCAGAGTACTGACAAAAAATGGGTTGAACAGCCTGGATGTGAGGTGTCAGTATCTGAAAACATTCTTTTAGCCCAGGGGTTGCATGATGGACTTAAATGACTGAGTTCACAGATACTAACAATTGTTATTCTGACAACAATAGATGTGGTTGATGTATTCTTTTAATGATAGTAATTTGTTCAATTAATAAGTCTTCCTGGTAGACTTCATATAAAAAAATATTTTTTTAAAATTCTCAAGATTGAAATATTTTAACTTTCAATTTAAAAGAAAAAAATTTTTCAGTCTTACTGCAAAGGAAAAAAGTTTAATAAACATTATAACTGGAAAATACTAACACATCAATTGGAAGTGGTTTCTTTGATATTGACGAATAGATACCTTTTAGAAGTTCTTCATCAAAATCTTCACCTTCATTCAAACCACTCAAATTCAACAGAAAGGCTCGTAGACTCATCTTCTTATTCAAGTTCTATGCAAAAATTGTTCAAGTAAATTAAATTTCGAAGAGAATATTTAGAAATTTGTCAAGCTTTATGCTGCAAGCCACTATTAAAACAACCCTTACGAAATTACAATTTGAAAAAAAATTAACTCTTTATATTATTATTTATTTTTTTTTACTTAGATTTAGCACACGCCTTTTCCAAGACAAGTCCTCCTCAAAGGCGAGAAAGGGTCCTTGCAAAGACATCCATTTACAGGCGCCTACCCCTATAATGTGAGTGAACTCCTTGCTTGAGCGAGTTATGTCTTTATATTTTTAACAATGACATAATGGAATCTCGTTAAATTGAGATACATAAACAGCAGAAAACCAAAATAAACTAGAAATTAGAACATTCCATTGAGTCAATAATGTGATAAGCCAAAAAAATTATTTTTTATTGCAGAACTTTTTTAATTTAAATGCAAGAATCTGCAGCAGAACAATGGGATATTGTCTGGTGAAGAACTAGAAAACAAAATATATCAAAAACATTTTAAAAATAAACTTTGACTTCTAAATGCAATAAAAAGGAAGAAATAATTTATTTTTTGTTGTTTGATTATATCTCTTAAATAGTTTAACAAAATATATAAGTGTGGGATGTTTATTTTTTACAAACTTTGTCAGTACAAAAACATAAAAAATGAATATCCCACTCTACAGTATTTCTTCAAACTATTAAAGAGATATAATCGGATATCACAAAAGAAAATATTTCTTTCCTTTTATTGCATTTAGAAGTAAAAGTGTATTTTGAAAAAAAATTTTTTCGAAAAATTGATTTTGCTACAATTTGATGCTTTTTAAAAGCATTTGATTGATAATGCTGAACATAATTTTGCATAATACTTTATTTAAGCATAAATTAAATTGTCTATTAAAGTATTTATCTATCATTATTATTAAATTAATTCATTAAGATCATTTGTTTTATTTATTTAATTACATACTTTTAAAAATAACTGAATTACCAAACCGCCCATATAGACAATTTTATAATAGCGTGAAAAACCAAAATCTAAAATTTAGTCGTTTTTCACCTTTGCAGATAACCCAAATAACATACCTGTCCATAATGGTCGGTATTGAGAAGAATAATTGCACATGTGATTGTATGGCAGGAATCTGAGTATAAAAAAAATTAAACACTCAAGAATGAAAAATAAATTTAAATTATATTATTGATTATCATTATCACAAAAGCCTTTCAATAAACTGGAGAAGTATCAAAAATAGGCTCTCAATGAATGCCTCACAAAATAAGGTTACTTAGAGGGAGATAAAACAAAAATCATTTCAATGTAAATACACTTATTTTAACAAGCTTTCATTACAATAAAATTAAGAACAAGAAAAAAATGTTATTTAAATTCTGTGTTCATTAAATAAATAAAATCCTAGATCTAGATGAGTAAAGCCAATGATATGAAGATGATTTGAAAATAAGCAATTGATGAACAAGGAAAATATGCATAAAACTTTTTTTCTGATCTACTGCTACTTTTTCTGTTTCTTAAACAAATTGACCAACCAATCAATCACAGCAATAAATTTTGGTAAAAATTAGTCAATATCATCGACATTTTAGACCAACAAAAAATTTGCAAGTAAATTGTTTTTGCCACAATGTTGGTAAAGGAAAAAACTATACATACGACGACATACTTATCTTAATTATCCACATAAATCATTTCTATTTTTATGGTTAGATGTTTAAAAGCAAACGAGCATCAGACTAAGTTGATTATGGACAAAAATATCAACAATTAATGAATCAACCAACATCATTTCCTATGTCTGTTTTTTTTTGCATGTATGTCTGCAATAGTCTGCATGTTTGAAGTTCGTAAAACGCTGATGTTACAGTAAGAAAATTTATGGTGAGAATGTTAATTATTCAAAACAACCTAAATTACCAGAAAATCAAAAAAATTCTTTGTTACAAAATAAATGTTAAACCTGCAGTTGGATGACTTTAAATGCAAGTTTAACTAAAATTTTATTTTAAGAAATAATTTTCTGTCATTTTTGATACTAGTTATGCAATATTTTAATATTTATAAGTATAGATTTTTTAGACACATAAGTACATAAAGTACATAATTAGTGTCTAAAAAATGTAATATTAAAATTACCACCATGCATTTGGACTGAATCATGTATTTGAGTGAATTATTCTAGAGCAAACAGTAAAAGACGTATTATTATTAAAATAGTATAAATCTAAAATTCAAATCAATTCAAAATGAAACTGACCAAACGTTTTGAAAATGTCCGGATTGCATTCGTAGTAGCGTCTTGAAAACAAAGTGAGAATTCTTTCCCTCTCTTGAGTTTCTCCATACAACATAATCTTTTCTAAAAATTCTCTTAAAGATGTTTCTATCGTTGAACCTTTGAACTCAAAACATAACAAATATTCCTTCCCTAACTCCTGTGCGTAATTGCTTCTGAAATTAATTTGAAACAACTGTCATGAAAAACTATTTGCATAAATAAAACAAATCTCAAGAAATTCTATATATTAAGATATACCTCGAGCTACAAACTTAGAAATACAATGCCATACAAACAAATTCAGATTCAGCCAACTAATATATCCCTTCACAGTACATTTTTAAAAAGAGTCAATACATATTTAGTTAATTTTATTCAACCCCAAATGTGATTTTCAAACCTTATTATCCCATCATGGTATTAATGTGATACATTGGGATGGCCCACTGGGATTTTCTGGCACAAAGGATGAAATTTTTACAAATTGGCAGTTGTCGATGGTTAATATTAGGTCAGTATTAGAATCAAAATATGCACATTTGCATATTCAAATTTTTATTTCTTACAGAAAAATGTCTATGCTTTCTGTTGAAATATCTTCATCTATGTAAAATTATGTACATCATGGATAATTTAAAATATTGAATCATCTCCTAAAAATTGATTTCGACAGACCAGGCATAAAAAAGACATTGTTGATATTTTCAATGTTAATGTTTTTATTCTTAGAATTATCGGTAACAGGAAAGTGATTTGCAAAGTTCAACATAACCTGTTTTGCATATACATCATCCCAGGTAGTAATATTACTTTATTATCAATTTTTTTTTAAGATGTCAGGCATCATTTTATATAAATTTGCTCTTGTTGATAGCCTAGTATTTGTAGCTGGACTTCTTAAATTAAATAAAAGTTGCTGAGCTTAGGTGAAATGTTGAATTCAACATCTTGGCAAAGACTGTCATTACACCCAACATGCTTGAAAATGCTTATTTACACTTTTAACAATAGCACTATATCCAACAAATTCAACTTTGAGAAACTCTGAAAGTTGAAGACCACAATTTTAAGAATGACACAAATAATGAAAGTGTTGAAAGTCAATCAATCAATCAAATATGGAATTGTTGTCTAAAAGTCTTTGCCTTTATGACATTACTTTTATTGATGACTTGCAATGTGCTATAACTATTAAAGTAAAATCCCCAGACACACCATGAAAAGATGCTGAGAATGACGTAACGACCCATCTAAGCATTAAACTATTTAGAAAAACATAAATCTAATATAGCAATGGAATTGGCAAAACCAGATGTTTCGCATTGCATAAATATAAGTTTTACCTAATTTATCAATAAGAAAAAAAAGATTTTTGAAGGAAAAACATTCCCAGTGGTGAGAAATACGCTGCCAGTGGTGGGACCATCCCTGAAGTGCACAAAAGCAAAGCTTTTCATTAAAAATTTGAAGAAAAAGTAATTGCAAAACATACCGTTTATTGATTTGAATGGCAATATCCTGCTTAGAAAATCCTTCAAGCCTAAACATTTTCTTTGCCAGGATGTTCAATGAAGATGCATTGAGAAGCTGTTGACTATTATTGTTGCCATCTGCAGCACTGATTGATTTATCATTGACTTTTTTCGAGTTGGTGGTAACTAAAGATTCAACCACATCATCTACATTATCATAACGAGAAAGCCTTAAAGCAGAGCGAGATAAAGATGATTTAGTCTTAGCAGGAGGGCAACTTTCTAGACCATCCTGTTGTTTATCTGGAATATCAGTATACTCCTTGAATGAAAAGCTTTTATGCAAATCAGAAGAACTATGTGCAATTTTTTTATCGTATAGGTTTTTAAGCAACATTGGAGAACCAGCAGTTAGAGTCAAAGGAATTTTTCCTTGCCGAACACTTGACAGAACTGGTGAAACAAAATTAGATGTGGAAGATTGTTCAGCTGCACAGGTACGCTTTATCTTGAAGTGAGAATTTACTATCTGATGTTGGGGATAATCGAAATTATTTTGGGAACTGCTATAATTTAATTTATGTGTTGAATAAGGACTTCTTGAAAAGTGTGATGGCACTGTAGTTGTTGTAATCTCATTTCTTGAAAATCCTCTGTTCATCAAAACATTAGATGTTGATTCAAAATAACAGTCAGAATCAAAAGCTGTATTGTCCAAAGTTGCTGTGGGTAACAAATTGGCAATAGAAGTGCTGGCAAGTTTACTGCGTCGACTTTTCAGCTCCATACTACCGTAATCACAGCTATGTGCTGTGTAAGAATGATCATCAAAACTATTTTGTGAAAAAACATTCTGGAAAGAATTTGAATTCAAATCATTAGGAAGAATAACTTGCATATCAGAAATGTCTTCTTTCGTGTAATGAACTGGTGCAAAAGAGTAGCCTTCCATAATTTAGTTAAATCTTGTTATCACATCATAGACATGAAATATATCAACCAGCAACACATTTAAAGACCAAAATTACAGTTTGACAGACATGACATAGAGCCTGAATTAAAATAGTAAAAACTTAGTAACTAAGAACTTAATTTATTCATCTATATTCTAAAACTAAACTACTATACTAAACTAGAAATTTACTAAGGCACCACTTAAGAATTTTAACTGAGACTAGTTATTAACAAAACTGTATAAACAAGTTAAGTAAAGTAAGTAAAATAACAGATGAGTGACAACTGCAGCAAAAATGCTGATGAATATTGAATGGCAAATGTAAAAAAAGCTAGTCAGTTTAGTAATTTTTAGTCTAGTAGGTCTACGTAACATCTTGTGTAAAGTAGCCAAGTAGCCAGGTAAATAAAAAGTTTAGAATTTTGAATATATGAAAATTAAACAACAAACTTTTAGACTTTTAGAATTAGGAACTTTGTTATGCAGCTGTAATAAACTGTTTAATTGAGAAGAAGAGTAGTTTATTTTTTTGAAAAAATAAAAATAGAAATCTAATAGTGTGTTTTTGGTAATCTCCTCATATAACAGCCTGGGCCAATTTTTATGAGAATTAACCATAATTTAAGGGGGCATACTATATCGACCAAAAATAATTTGGCCAAAAAATAATACAAATCGGCCAAAATTTGGTACAATTCGGCTAAAAATATTTTCGAATCGGCCAAAAGATAATTTAATTCGGCCAAAAAATTTTTTCTTAAATTTTTTAAAATTTATATATGTGTTATGCAGGCCTTTAGTTGCTATGTTTGTAACAATTGTACACATCGGTAATGTGTTAAGGTTAAGCAAATTCAGAATTGAATTAGAAAAAATCTTAAGTGGTCGAGGTATGACAAATCAAAAATTATATATCATTGTAATCATCCACCTTGTTTGTTATTACTAAATACCGCAGGAGCCTATGGGAGACTCTTAAAGTTGGTAGGCCGCATCTATCTCGTCTGTTCATCTCGACACTCGCTACTATTAAATACCGCAGCAGCCAATCGGAATGACTTAAATGTTTTTGTCGGATCACATCAAAGGTTTTTTCAGCATGAATTTCTGCTTTTGACCTCACTGACCTCACTCGGTAACGAGAGAGCAAGCGGAGAAAGAAAGAGGAGCGAAAGAAAAACGATATAAAAACCTCTAAAAAACCCCAGGCGCGTCAAAAAAAAGCAGAAACGGGAAAACAAGCAGAAACAGGAGAGTAAACGGAGAGCAAGGGGGAACGAGAGAGCAAACGGGAACGGGAGAGCAAGCGGGGAAGGAAACGGGAGCAAGAGAGAAGAACGATAGAAAAACTTTCAAAAACCTCGGGCATTGTACACTCGATTGCTCCTCAAGATTGATTTTTTTAAATTGTCATAATTCTGTACATTAAACTTTTAATAAAAAAAAAACCAAAATAATTTATAAGGCAAAACAATGTTTGCTGGGTCAGCTAGTATATATATATATATATATATATATATATATATATATATATATATATATATATATATATATATATATATATATATATATATATATATATATATATATATATACAATTGTTTGACAGTTCATTGAGTTCATACCATTACTTTAGATTTTGAAAAAGCACTATGGAGGACCATTTCCACCATTTTTGAAAATGATATTGAAATTAAAGGTTCCTCATTTCACTGGAGCCAAGCTGTTTATAGAAAAATTCAGAGTGTGGGTTTAGCCTAACAATATATGCAAAAAGACAATATGTATAAAAATTTGCAAAGAATTATTAGCCTTCCATTTTTACCGACTGATAAAATTGAAGAAGCTTTTAATAATTTGAAAGCCAAATCAAATGAATTGCTGGAACCAATACTAAATTACATTGACGAAACATTGTTGAGAAATCCAATTTGGCCTCCGCAGTCATGGTCGTGCTATAGACGTTTCGTCAGGACAAATAACGATTGTGAAAGTTGGCACGCATGCCTAAATAAAAAGGCTGAATGCGCCAATTTGCCAATGTATAAATTAATCATGTTGCTTCACAAAGAATCAAAAATGATAAATCTATCACTAAAACTCTTGAGTGAAAACAAAATGAACAGAATTTAAAAAAAAACAACAGCTCATATCCAGACAAAATTATTCGAAATTTGGGACGACTATGATGAAGGAATTATTGACACTGAATGTTTGCTAAGAAAATGTTCTCATACATATACTTTTGTTTAGATTTCTCATTTAAAAATTGTTTTTATTTTCAATAAATATAAAAATTAATTTTTGGCGTGTTTTTTAAATTTGGCCGAATTATATTTCAATTTGGCTGAATTCAACTTTTTATAAATCTCTATTGGCCTAATTAAACCAACCAAAAAAATTGTTGGCCGAATTTGACATTTTCTCTACAAAATTTAGCCGAATTATTTTTGGCCGATATTGTATAGACCCATAATTTAATGTAAATTACTAAATAAAAACAACAATTATAGCACTTTAGAACACTTAAAAATTGCTCCTGAAGCTTAATAGTTCCTGGTGAAGATAAAGGTGATAGAAGTAAAAAGTTGGAGTAAAAAATTTAAAATTAAATAAGCACACAAACACAGCGGAGCCTTCGTTTAGCTGGTATACGAAGGCTCCGCTGTGTTTATTTACGTTTCGTTTAGCTGGGAAAATTGGTATACGATCCAACGTTTTATTTGATAACTTTTTTATTTATTAAGTTATAGAAGCGAGAGTTACATCATTGGATTTGTAATTGAATTATCTAAAAAAGTGTCTCAGATATTCCCAGTGCAGCAGTTAAAAAAAGTAATAATATTTCAAAGAGGAGCTAACGTTTATTCTATGCAATTTTTATCGAAAATCATCGTTTTTGGCTTATAACTTTTTATTTGTTGAACCAAAGAAAAACCAATTATACCATTAGATTTCATTTTTAAAACCCCATCCAACTATATATAGCCCAGCTCCAGTGCACAACAAAAAAATATTTAAATTTGTACGGCCAGCAATATTGCTAACCATTATTATAACTATTACCAAGCCGGTAGCCGGACAATAAGCGGTAAAAGTGCTGTTGTCCCGTCGGCTTTGCTAAGCCGATTGGTTCTTCGATTAATTAACAAAGATGTACATATTTTCTAAAGGGTTAGGTTAGGGCTAGGGTTAAAGGTTAAGGGTTTAAAGTTTAATTTTAGACTTGTTTTACTTTTTTAGGTAGACTGCCGGAACAGTAGTAATTTTATCAAATGCAACCACGACGAACCGCAGAGGCAGTAGCAGCGACCATTGCTAACTCTAACTTCATACGCATCTGTTCCGCCGCATAAGCGGCTTACGTACACGGGCTTACGCTTACGGCTTACGGTGGTAAGCCGATCCATGTACTTGACAGCGGTTTCTCACATATTTTGTCTCATATATACTAATAATGTTCTGTGCTTATTTTATTAACACCGTTTTAAACCGTGCTTTATATAAAAATTGACCCAGGCTGTTATACTAGGAAATTACCAAGAACATCATCATCATCTATTCAGCGACAATACAAAACAAGCAAACCAAAACTGAAACAGGATAGTAAATGAGTATTGATATATACCAATGAGTAAGAGCGTAAAGAAAACACAGAGAACATATAAATGTTATTCTAGTTTTAATTTTTTTAAATAAAAGCGGTCACAAAATTTACAAAAAAAAAACAGTTACAAATAAATGAAGAAAAGCAAAAAAGTTGAAAATTGATAAAAAAAAAACGATTGCTGATATGTAAATGTAAAATGTTGTTTGTAAATTGCTGATAAATATTCATTGGAAAAAATTCAGACGGTGGAAGCAGTAGACAATATAATAACAATAGAAATAACGGCTGTTGAACGTGGACTCATGCCCACCGCCCCGAAAGCTTGTCTATGTTGATGTTGGAGTGACACGCGTGCCCGTGTATTTGGAGACATATTTCAGTTAACAATAATTTTGCGAATTGAATATTTAATAAGTTATCAAAAATGTTAGGGTCAGAGCTGTCCAGAGGCGTAACTAGGGTATAGCAGGCATTTTAATAGATATAAATATGTGTATTAAAAAACTGCGTAGGAAAAACCACGCATTCGTTTTTCGTTTGTTTCACCATGAACCGGGGTCCGAGGAAACACACAGGGACGTAAATTGGGGGGGGCAGGGGGGGGCATTTGCCCCCCCCTGATTTTCAAAATTTGAATTTTTTTTACCTAGAGTTTACTATATATTTATTTAATTTTAACTTTACTTAACCTAGTGATGATGCAATGCGTATTGGAATCTTTCCGGCGTGTATAGACAATTCGCCCCCCTTGATTTCCAAAATTAAATTTTTTTTTAGTTAGAGTTTACTATATAATATGTTAATTTTAACTTTACTTAACCTCGTGATGATTCAATGCGTATTGGAGACAATTTTATATCTTAGCTCGATGCTAGATTTACCAATAACTGCAGAGTAATAATTTGTGTATCAGTGTTGGTCCAAAGATTAGCTGGTTTCTGTGCCAAAATACATTAAGAGAACTCGTGGAATTTTACCCTATTAGTGGTATTAATACAATGTTGATTCCCTCACAGCTGTCTACATCAAAGTTATTATTTATTACACAAAAATAAAACAAAATTATACCCACCCCATTTTGAACATCTTTTTAAAAATTTTTTATTTAGGTTACAATCTCTGTTTGTTTGTGTGTGTGTGTGTCTTTCTCTGTACGCAAATCTTGCAAGTGAAATTTAACCAGCATTTTGACTAGCTAGGAAGTTGAAACTTTCAGCACAGCTTTATATTTGATGAAAATACATGATTCAATTTAAAAAAAAAACTTTGAACATCTTTTGCATTTCTAAATTGAATGTATTTGAAATCAAAGTTTGTGTTGAAAAACTTGTTTTTCCTTCACTTGTTTTACTAATCCTGTACTTGCCCCTGCAATATGATTAAATCATTCATCCCCCTTATACCCAGTGGCGCGTGGCGAATATAGAATTTTTTGGTGGGGATTTACTTCAGAAATTTTTATATTCTTTTCCAAAAAGCTGATAACCGGTAAGGGGTAGTCGTAAGTATTTTTCAAATTTTTTTTCAAAGACTTCTAATTTCCCCTCCCAAAAAAGCTACGGTCGTCTTCTAAAAACAAGGTATTATACCCAAAAAAATTTCAATTGATACTCTGATGGGGGATGCATTTCCCCATCCCTCTCTGCTTGTACCTACGTATTTATATAAATGTAAAAGGTAGTGTGTGTGTGAGAGCATTCGTTTATCACATCCAAGCCGCAGGAGCAATTTTAACAACATTTGGCATGCAGGTAACTTCATTGATGAGAAAATTTTGAAAAATTTAAAAAAAAATCTGTTATTTCTTTGACGTTTCGTTGGCAAAAACGAAAAAAAACTAAGCACAAAAAACCCGGACAACACCGGGTAACCCTGTCAGTAAGCTATATAATGGCGGGAAAATTTTGCCCCCCCCTGGAAAATGCTGAATTTACGTCCCTGGAAACACACAGTTACAACTGAGTTACTAGGACAATTCGACCAGTGGCCATTCAGTACTAGAGTGGACCGAGTACTGCAGAGGACCGATTTTTACGGCCCAGCCCGTTTCTTAGGCAAAACTTTCAGACCTGAAAAAGCGCCTAACGTATAAATACGCAAATGAAAATAAACAACTAGGGGAAGACGGGGCTTGTTGTCTCAGGGCTATGTTGTCTCAGTGGCCGTCTTGCAAAAGTGTATGTCTATGTTATGCTTAGGCGGCTAGAAAGTGTTTAAATATCAAGCTCGTTAATGGTAAACAGATGTTGAACGATTAGATTGATTTGTTTAACTATAGCTGAAAACTCGCGTTTTTGAAAACGTTAAAGCATCTTTATCAAAGTTAATAAATTTCATGAGTTCATGTTATAGCGGCGTAAAACGACGCAGGTGAGCCTTTTTTACAATGTTTTGTAGATCATTGATTACCAAAGTAAATGTTAAACGTGCGCATTGTTTACGTTAGTTGCGTCTGACCTATAAACATTGAAGACGTTGATAGTTGTAAGGGGTATGTTGTCACACGAATGACAACAAACCCCTTAAAAAGCTGTATGGTGTTTTTAATGTTAAGACATTTTGTGTTTGATTTGCAGGGAATATCATGAGGCACCAAGTCAGAGTAACAAACAGAGCAGCTTACTCCAAGGACCAAATGAAGCTTGCTGTTGCAGGCGTACTTGAATCAGGACTTAGTGTCAGAGAATCAACTCGTCTAAATGATGTTAACTATAAGACTTTAGGACGTTATGTTAAGCTACAAAAAGATACAGGTGACTTGTCTCATGTTGGCTACAAGAGAGTTTGTCAAGTTTTCCCAGAGAACCTAGAAGAATTACTTGTTGCTTATGTTAAAAAAGCAGCCCAGATTTATCACGGTTTAACACCAAAGAATATCCGTGCACTTGCTTACAAACTGGCCAATGCAAACAAATTGAAAATTTCACCAAAATGGGGGGAAAAATAGCTGGCCTGGATTGGTTTGAGGGTTTTATGCACCTAAACTCATCACTATCCATTTGTGAGCCAGAACCCACATCTCTAGCTCGCATGACCAATTTCAACAGAACTAATGTAAGCATGTTTTTTGACAACCTTTCAGAAGTTATGGGTCGTGGAACAGAATTTGGACCACAGTGTTTACGAAACTGGGATTGTCACCATACAAAAGCCATGCAAAATTGTAGCTGAGACAACATGCACCGTCTTATGAGACAACCTACCCCATGATGGGGTAGGTTGTCACATCTCGGGGTCTACCTTTTGATCTCATTTATGACATGGTTCACTGTATAATTAAGATTGTTTATGATTTTCCCCTCATTATATAGTAATTCAGCTAAATAATGCATGTCTTGGATTTGTAATAATTTATGATATGACTTGCGCACATCATTAAACGTAAAATTTGTGACAACTAGCCCCGTCTAACCCTAAAGGAAAAAATGAGTTTTTAACACAAACTTTAATTTCAAATACACTCGATTTAGAAATACGAAAGATGTTCAAATTGAGTTTTTTTTATTAAATTATGTATTGTCATCAAAGATAAAGCTATGCTGAAAGTTTCAGCTTCCTAGCTAGTCAAAAAGTTGGTTAAATTTTACTTGCAAGATTTGCGTACAGAGAAAGCCACACACACACACACACACACACACACACTCACACACACACACACAACACACACACATACACACACACAAACAGAGATTGTAACCTAAATAAAAGTTTGTAAAAAATACTTTTATAGATGTAAATATGTATTAAAAAACTGCGCAGGAAAAATTACGCATTCGTTTTTCGTTTGTTTCTCCATGTCCTCTATGCCTCTAGCTCTCTTTCTCTTTACAAATGTGATTTCGTACTTGAACAAGTAAAGATAAAAAATAAATTAAAAAAAAAGCTTTTATTTGCCTCTTTATCTGAGTCAACGAACTAAAATTTTTGAATCTAAAACAACCATTACGCTCAATCTTGTTTATTATTTTGGACCTCTGGCAACTTATAAATAAACATCCGTACTGTTTAATTAATTTGGACCTCTGGCGACTTATACATAAGCAACTTATTACAGTCTCTAGATGGCAGGAATTAATTTGATTTGATTAATTTAAATTGATTTAATGCCTAGTTCATGTCGGCAGGGGCGTCATTTCAGCAAAACCTTAGGGGGACAAAAAATTATAAAACCCACGATTCCAAAATTTTATTTTTGTAATGCTATATTTTTCTTTAAAAAAATAGCGGATAGCCGGGGTAGTCATAGATATTTTTCAAAAAATATCAAAACCTTATACACTTTTTCTGCAAAAAAACTGGGACTGGAGAAAAAAAGTAAGTTGTAGCCAGTGACGGATTTATGGAAGAACCCACATCGTGTTCCCCCGTTATTCAGCTAATTTTGGAGGCAAAAATGTTTAAGGTTTTCACAAAAATATTAGAAAAGTACCTACTACAATTGCTCCCTCCAATCATCAGCTCTGTTTGGTTGAAAAATATACAGATATGATTTTCTAGGTGCTTATTCCTTAGACCTTGCCCAGGGTGCTAAAAACTATAGCTACGCCACTGCAGTTGCTGTACAATACAATACAAAGTAAAATTTATAACGCGCCCTTATAAGAAAAAAACAAGTCTTTCGCAAAAACACGCAGTTCGACAATATCTCCTAATCAAAGAACTTACTAAAGAGATAAGTTTTTAACAGTGATGGGCAACAAACTACTTTCAAGTAGTTAAACTTTTCTGTAGTTGCATTTACTTTTAAGTAGTTAAACTATGTAGTTAACTACTTTTTTTCAGAGGTAGTTTAACGAAAATAGTTAAATACTGTAAAGTAGTTAACTACTTTTAACTATTTTTTTCTATAAACTTGTACACTATCACCATTAATTATGCTCACTATCTAATTTATTGAATAAAGCCATACAAATTGTTTTTTTAATTTATTAATGAAAAGACACATATTTTATAAGTTAAATATCCAGTCAATCAATCTACTTCAGACGGTGTCAAACATCGTCTTATTACCTGTAGATGATTATCTTTTGAGTAAATGACGCAGGAAAACAAGCTTTTCAAACATACTGTCAGACACTTTTCACCGTCTTGGCACTAATATTTGACCTGCACAACTGAACAGTCTCTCAACAGCAGCACTGCTTGGTAGACTTGTATTAAACTTGAGAAAAACTCTTGTTAAATGAGGATACATGAGCAGTGAGTTTGTTGTTGAGTCATTTGAAGCCAGATCTTTGCGTAAAAAATTATACAGGCTGATTTAATTTTTCCAGGCTTTAACTACTTTTAGGTAGTTAAACTAATTGTAGTTAACTACTCTAAAAAGTAGTTAACCTATTCTTTAACTACCGGTTACTTTCGGGTAATATAAACTTTTTGCCTTAACTACTCCCATGTAGTTAAACTAATAGTTAACTACTAAAGTAGTTAACTACTCCGCATCACTGGTTTTTAATCTAGTTTTAAATTGAGTAGAGTCTTTAGATTGGCAGAAAAGATATTTACGTATCATCTTCAGGTTACCATGTAGTTCTCACACTGATCCATTCTTTAGACAATTGAACATACTTAAAATTCACCAAATAAATCATTTTCATGTGGGAATCTTTATGTATAAACTTGATCATAATATTCTTCCTGATTTATTTGGAAAATTGCTACCTCAATCATCCTCATTACATTCTTGTGTGCCTCGTTCATATCCAAGGTATAGACCCCCCTTTGCTAAATCCAACACAAAGCTTCGCTCAATTGTATGCAGAGGCGTACCTAAGGTATATGGCGCCTATGGCAAACACCGATCTTGCGCTCCTCTCCGACCATAGATTACTTACGTTTTATTTTCTAAAAAATCTACTTTAGAATTGGGTAAAAATCACACAAGTTAAATCTATTAACACTTTATTACAAATTTATCTTTCTTGCTTTAGCTGACGCAAACTGTTTAATTATATTATCAAAGTCAATTTCTTCGGTCATTTCTCGTTCTCTGCAAAGTAAAGCAAGATCACATAATCGACTTTGGCCCATCAAGGCTCTCAAATACGAAAGTATCAATTTTAATTTGCTAAATGATCTTTCGCAACTGGCAATAGAAACCCCGATTGTCAGCAATATTTGCAACGCATATTGGGAAAAACGTTTTCATCTCCATACTGAACAATAAAATTAAGTAATTGTTCGGGGCTTGATATTTTTTTGGTACGGCTTGTTAGCAGCGTTCTAAAATCCAAAATTTCTTCATATAATTCTTGCCCATTCGCATCACAACTGTAAGCTTCTCCAAATTTTTCACAACGCTCTTTCAAGTAACTTGTTTAGGCTTTAAAACACAACCATTCCATATCAAGAAAAAATTCAAATTTTTCATCAATTTCTTGTAAAAGAACGCTTCTACTCTTAAATTCATTGAATAGACGGTCGACAGTCCCTTTCATAACTCTTTCCATTTCTTCTTTAGCTGATAAACCGGCATCTCTCGATGTTTCACCATCCATTCTTTCAGGGACGTAAATTCAGCATTTTCCAGGGGGGGGGCAAAATTTGGGTATAATACTTGTTTTTTGGAAAATGGTTGTAGCTTTTTTGGGAAGAGAAAGTGGAAGTTTTTTTTTTAAATTGGAAAAATACTTACGACTACCCCTCACCAGTCATCAGTTTTTTTGAAATTTCTGAAATGCATCTCCTCACCAGGAATTTCTATAGTAATCTCTAGGTTAAAAAAAATTAATTTTTGGAAAACAGGGGGGACAAATTGTCTACATACGCCAGAAGGATTCCAATACACATTGAATCATCACTAGGTTGAATAAAGTTAAAATTTAAAAAATATATAGTAAATTCTAAATAAAAAAATTTTTTAATTTTGAAAATCAGGGGGGGGGGCAAATTCCCCCTCTGCCCCCCTGCCCCCCCCCCAATTTACGTCCCTGCATTTTTTTCTTTCTTTCATTTGACGTCTTTCAAATTCAATGTCCCATTCATTGCAAATTCGAATTCCTTCTTTCAGGGAGTCACTAGCTAACACTTCTCTTTCATCATGAAAATAATTTTGGAGGGCTTTTAAATCTAAAGCTGCTTCATGAAAGTTCATTTTAGGGTCTTGCAACCTCTTTTGAACGCGTTCAATACAAATTAAGATCTTGTACCAAAACCTTAGCAACTTTGGAAAGTCATATGTTAATATTCGATTATAGAGTTGGTTTGCGTCGCTTTTAGTTTCACTAGTCGCGCTTTCATCGTCCATTATTATGTTCTGGAAAACTTCCACTAGTTGCTCGAAATATTTGTTAAAATGAATGCGTGCATTTTCCTACGCAGTTTTTAATACAAATATTTATAACTGAAAAATATTTTTTTATTTTCATTTGCGAATTTATACGTTAGACGCTTTTTCTCGCCCCCGTTCAGTTGGCGCCCATGACACGTGCCATGCCTGCCATACCCTAGTTACGCCTCTGATTGTATGTGCCAATGAAGTTGACGTAAAGTTGGGGTGATGTGGTCTCGGGGACCGAGATCTTTGACAAGCCGAGCGGCCGCATGGAGTACAGAAGTAAAGGGTTTTAAGGACGATGATGGTAGACCTGTCAGCATTGAGTTGCAGTAGTCTACTCTTGAGATGACAAAAGCCTGGACTAAGGTACGAATGCACTGCTCGTTAAGGCAGCGCTTCACTTGACGGATTCGGCATAGATAGAAGTAGCAGGCCCTTGTAATGGCGGAGATACGGTGGGTCATTGACAAGCCAGAGTCAAGATACACTCCGAGATCATGAACAACATTCGACGACAAGATCGTGCAGTCACCGAGCTTGAACTCATGGATATGGGCTGAGGCCTTCAATCAAACCAGATGAGTTCTGTTTTAGAAGTATTGAGCTTCAGGCGCATGGCTGAGCACCATTTTTGAATTTCAACGAAACAGTTTGCAAGCTTTGTTTTAGCTAGGCAGATGTCTTGTGTGGCAAGTTGAATATATAGCTGGGTGTCATCAGCATAGATGTGAATAAGAACTTCGTGTCGTGAGGCGATGTTGAGAATATAAGAAGTGTAGAGAATGAAAAGAAGGGGTCCAAGGATTGAACCTTGGAGAACACCGAAAAAAACATCGTACTTTATGGAGGTTTGCTCACCAAGACGAACCTTATGAGAACGATTAGAGAGAAAAGAGATTAACCACTGAAAAGCTGCAGAAGTTATACCAAACTGTAATTCAAGGATTGAAAAAAGAATGGCATGGTCGACACAGTCGAAAGCAGCACTAAAGTCAAGCATTAAGAGAGCGGTTATGAATCCGGAATCAAGGGCAAGGACAATGTCGTTATAAACTTTAACCACAGCTGTTTCTGTGGAGTGATAACGTCTGAATCCAGATTGAGTAGGAGGAAGTAGCTTATGTATTTCAACATAGTTAGAAAGTTGACGGTGGACGACTCGTTCCACTAGTTTAGAAACAAACGATAAGGTAGAAATAGGGCGGTAGTTGGCAGGGTCAGAGGGATCAAGGCCAGGTTTTTTTAGTAGTGGGCGAATGATGGCACGTGTGTGAGGTTCAGGCAGATTAGTCTGGGAAAGTGAGGAGTTTATTAACATTGCAAGAATTGGTGCAAAAGTGAGGCGCATGGTTTTTAGTAGATGCACAGGGGCGGAATCGAGCTCGCACTGTTATGTCGTGGAAACAATGAGAGGTTTAGTCACATCATCAGGAGAAACTTTTTCAAAAGCGTCAAAACCATGAGGAAACGGTGCATTGATTGCGAAATCGGGCGAATCGAAGTTTTTGGTCGAGTCACGTATGTCAACAATCTTATTTCCAAAAAAGTCAAGTAGATCATCGGGGGAAATCCATGATGAGGTTTCTGAAGTTGGAGTGAGGAGCGAATGTAGTGATCTCCAGAGAGTTCGACCATCACCTTGAACGTTTTCGATGCGCTGTTTAACCCTCTACTGCATGAATAAAAAAAATGTTATTTGATTAAAACAAAAAATATTTTTTTCCATTGGTACCAAGTTATACTTTAAGGAAAAATTTTTTTTTAATTATTTTTCAATAAAGGTGATAAAATGATGAATATTTGAAGTGTGCCAATCAGCATCTTCATGCACCACGTAACCTATATATACATTTTCAATGGGTAGGCAAGATCTAGAATATTTTTATCATTGTGCATATGTTTATCCAGATAAACAACAACATAAAAGTTAAACTCTCAAAATGTAAACTCTGTAATATAAAAAACGCAAGTTCAAAGACTTTTTCACCGCAAAAAAGTAAACAAATACAGTGACCCAAATAAATTACTGTTACTCTGTGGGAAAACGCTTGAAACAGTTTTTGCCTTTTGTGAAACATAGACTTATTTGACATTTTTCACAAGAAACACGGGATTGTCCATTGCATCCAGGAAGACGGCAGCGCAGTCTTTCGGTGGTCCAAGTTTGTTCAACAATATGCTGTTCCAGTGTAACTGTAAAAACCATCCTAAAAAACTGAATTGGAGTTTTCAATTCTAGGATATGAGGATCTAGACTTTCATTGCCAGAGAAAGGTAATCGGCTATCTGTTGTATTCGTTGTAGTCTGCGTTTCACTTCAGGTTTCTTTGTGTTCGATATCCCGGTACTAGTTTTAGGTAGGCTGGTTTTCTCATCATCTGTCGAAGTACTATCGAGCTGGAAAGACTGGAACTTCTGGTGTTCAACGTCGCTGCCTCTTTCGGAGCTTTCATCCGTTTCTACATGTGGATTATAGTCGTCTTCACGTTCATTCTCTGACGACAAACGACTATCATCACTTTCGAAAGGAATATGACTTGAAAAGAGGGGTATTTAATAGTATTTATAGGCTTCATCAAAGCAGTTTTTTTACAAGTTCAATGTTGTAACTGTTTATAAAATTGACCCAGTAAATCCGGAGATTTCCATTTTCTTGTAAACCCTTTTTTACCTGGCCAATTTATTGGCTAGAGATACATTGGCGTAATTTGCCTGCGCGTTTCAGCTGTGCGACTCACTACAAAGTGCATGACGATGCCGTTTGGCATCACATATTTGAACATCAATTGCATAATCGCCGTTTATTCTAGCACTACGAAATAAATTTGATCACAAAAACACATAAAACATCTATTTGACTATAATTAAATTTTTATTTAGATATAAACACACACATTAATGAAAATACTTGAAAAACTAATTTTTTGATATTTGCACAAACTTTGCAGACTATAAAAAAAAATAGTATATCAATTGAAATATATGAAAAGTACCGAAACAGTAACTAGAGCACTTGAATTGAAAGAATCTCCTCTGGCTTTTAATCTGAGATCGCCAACGCTGCTTCTTTATGACGTTAAGAGGATCTCTGGTAGATTTGTGTTCGAGACGACAGGTAGAACGTTTGGAGATCAGGCATTCACTATCAAACCAAGAGCAGCCAGTTATTTTACGTTTGGGTTGTTTTGACCTATTTTTACAAACTTTTATTTAAGTTACAATCTCTGTTTGTGTATGTGTGTTTGTGTCTTTCTCTATACGCAAATCTTGCAAGTAAAATTTAACCAGCTTTTTGACTAGCTAGGAATCTGAAAATTTCAGCATAGTTTTATATTGGATGACAATACATGATTCAAATAAAAAAAAACTTAATTGGAACATATTTCGTATTTCTAAATCGAGTGTATTTGAAATCAGAGTTTGCGTTGAAAAACGTGTTTTCCTTTACTTGTTTAAAATTGTGTTAATGTTGGTGTAAACAATCTTACCAATTGTGCTTATTTATTTCTCAAATCCCTGAACATATTTTTTTTTGTTTAATTTGTTTATTGGGATGATGATAAGCAAAAAAAACAGATCACAAGAAAAAGTACAACAAAATAAACATCACCCAAAAGGAGTCTCCCAAGGGAATTACTTCCCATCTAGGGGATATCCTAATAGTAATAATAAAAATGAGAATAAACCACAAACAAACAGAAAACACAAAATTAATCTCATTGAAAGAAAAAAATAAAATACAAGTCTTCAGATTTCATTTCAAGAGTAATTTAGTTTTAGATTAAGGCTATTCGAGTTGAAAGACAAGCAGAGAAATTAAATCATCAATGAACCAAGAGTTGAGAAATAGGTATATAATAATAAGAAAAGTTAAGAATATAGAATTAAGATAAGAAACAAACAAGCTGAGAAAAAGACATGTGATCAATTTGAAAGTAAAATGAAAGATTTCAAACATTTTTAAACAGTGTTATTGATTTAATTGATTTTAAATGAACTGGAAGGGAGTTATACAACCGATGTCCCCGACAGCATATAGAAGAACTTTTGAAAGTAGTACCACAAAAATCAGATCTATAGTTGATTGATGATCGCAAAGCAAATGTATGGATCTCCGAGGTTTTCTTGAACATATGAATGAACACATTAGGTAATTCTCCACTATTATATTTGAACATAAAAAGGCAAATTTGAAATATATTTAATTGATGTATGTTTAGAAGATCATTCACAAGAAATGTGGGCCCAGTTGGAGCTCGATATGGCAAATGAAAAATGATGCGAACTGCTTTCTTTTGAAGAATGTGTAGTCCTTTTAATCTTGTTGGATAGTTAGCTGCCCAAACTATATTGCAGTGTGTAAAATAGGGATAAATCAATGAATAATACAGTAATTTTAATATTTTTTTGTCAACAAATCCACTAATTTTGTAAATGACACCTATGTTTTTGGAAATTTTTGATTCAATAAAAGAGATATGCTTGGACCAGTCCAAATGTTCATCTATTATAACACCCAAGAATTTAATGGAAGATACACATCTGATAGGATAACCGTTTATATTAAGAATGTTATCACAATAAGAAGCTTTATGTCTAGTACGAAAAAGAATATAATTAGTTTTATCCATGTTTAATGATAGTTTATTAGTTCGGAACCATTCATCAATACTCACGAGTTCATTATTCATAATTGAGATTAAGTCACTCAAGCAGTTACCTGAAGCAAAAATACTCGTGTCATCAGCAAATAATAAAAATTCAACCAATGAAGAAGCCTTCAGTAGATCATTAATGTAAATGATGAAAAGCAAGGGCCCCAAAATTGAACCTTGAGGTACACCACATAAAATATCACGAGAAAATGATCTTGAACCATTAAATTCAACTAACTGTTTTCTGTTTAGTAAATAATCCTTAACCCAGTCTAACACACAACCTCGAAAACCATAAAAAGACAACTTATCAATTAACAGATTTTGATCAACAATGTCGAAAGCTTTGGCTAAATCAAGAAATATACCAATAGTATATTCACCATGTTCAACTGCTTCTGCAATTCTCGAGTATAACAAAATCAATGGCATAAAAGTTGAGTGACCCTTTCGAAAACCAAACTGTTATTAAGTAAAGAAAATTTACTTAGAAAGTTGTATATTCTAGAAAACATAGCTCTCTCAAACAATTTAGAGAAGTATGGCAGTATAGAGATTGGTCTGTAGTTGGTGACTTTGTCAACATCTCCTGATTTATGTAAAGGAATAATCTTTGCAACCTTCAGTTCTTTAGGAAATATGCCGGTTGCAAATGAGCAATTTATGATAGAGACCAGAGGAGAAGCGATTTGATGGATGAATTCACTTGCGAAGGAGGGATCAATTTCATTAAGTCCACTACTGTGGGACGTGTTTAACCCTTTTGATATGCTCAAAATTTCCTCCGGTGTAACAGGATGAGTTTCCATAGACTGAACAGTTGGATCACTACAGTAGTCTCTGAATGATTTTTCGGTGGGTCTTATGCTGTTGGCAAGACTAGGTCCAATCTCTGAAAAGTATCTGTTAAATTCCTCGGCTATTTCAAGTGGCAAAACTAATGTCCTACCGTCAGGTGCGACATATTTATTAGTAGTGTTATTAGTTGCATGTCTGTTCATAATAGATTTAATAATCACCCATATTTTCTTTAGATTCATCTGATGTAACTGCAATTTATTAGAGTAATATTGTCGAATAGTTGCTAGTTTTATTGACTTAAATCGATTTCTGTAATCCACAAATTTTTTCCTATTTGTGGGAGTAGGATTCTTCAAATATTTTTTATAAAGTTTATGTTTGGTATGGCAAGATTTGAGAAGTGCTGGGGTCATCCATTCACACCCATTTTCCCCTTTTTACATATGTGATTAGTAGTTATCAGAGGAAAGCAATCTGAGTAGATCTTTTTGTATCTTTCAGCAAAGATGGAGTAAGCCAATTGTGCATTTCCATCTTCGCAAGCATGAAACACTTCCAGCCATTCAGCCCTTTTCAAAAAATCACAAAATTTATTCTTCGCTTCATCATTATGTACTCTACGTGTATATGAACTAATCATTGTATAACTAGATATAGTTGGAGTGAGTTTTAAATTTAAGAAGATGGGGTAGTGATCAGATATATCATCTATTACAATTTTTGAGATACAAGTATCCAATGGAAAGTTAGTAAAAAATATTGTCAATAGCAGTAGAGCTTTTTGAGCCTTGTCTTGTGGGACTCAAAAAAACAGGAAGAAGGAAGTGTGTTGACAGTTCATTAATGAAAGTTGAAGTAGATTGATTACATCCGGCTTCAAGGAGGTTTATATTGAAATCACCCATTAGAAACACAGTTCTATTTCTATCTTGCAAAATAAGTCGATTCAACAGATTGTGAATTTCTTCATTGAAAACATTTAGATTAGAATTTGGTGGGCGATAGATGACTCCCAAGATAATATTCTTAAATTTTTCGACTATAATAGATATGAAGTAAAACTCAAAAGATGTAATATTTAAGGCATGAAATTGATCATCTATGATTGTAAGTTGTATCCTGGAGTCAACAAAAAAACCAACACCACCACCCTTTTTACCAATGCTTTTATTAACTCGTCGTCTCTGTTTCTCTGTCTGTCTGTTTCTCTGTCTGTTTCAAATCTTGCAATCAATTTTTGAGTCACTTCCTGATGATAGATTTTTTCAAATTTTGCATACATGCTCAAAATAGAAGACAATGCAATATTCAATTATTAGTTTTACAATAAGTCAATTAATTTAGTTAATTTTAATTAATTTATATATATTTATGTATATGTGTACGTGTGTGTGTTTATTATATTTTTTTATCTAGGAATTTATGTATATGTGTTTGCAAAAAATTGTGTTTTAATTACATATAAGAGCATTGGTTTTAAAAATTCGTTTTTAATTTACTTGTTACCAATACGATGCTTAGATAAGAACTTGAAACCAGGCATTGAGATACTATCCAGTTTTTTCTCGTCCAGCCAAGTTTCAGTTACTGCCAGGATCTTTGCTTTACTATTGTGTTGCAAAATAGTCAGATCATTAATTTTATTCAGAAGGCTTCTACAATTGATGTGAAGAAGAGAAAGACAACAATTGGACGGGGCGCATTTTTGATGCCTGGTATTCTAAATCCGGCGGAGATATCATTTTCAGAGACGGCGACACCGAGTTTTGAGTTGCAGCATTTCAAGATACATTGAATTGTATCTCTTCGTGAAGGAGCCTTTTGAGTATTATCCGCCTCAGCATTTGTTGAGGCCTCTGCATAGGTTGACTCCGGCAAACCATGAATTACAAGGTTATTTGCTCTTGACTGGGCCTCCAACTGCTCAACTCTGAGGCTCAAAAACTTGTTCTCTTCACTAATTCTATTCAATTCTTTGACGTATGGTTTGAGTTCAGTTTTAACTGCCTCAGTCACATTCCTCATTATCGCCTTGTTAATGAATTCCCTGAGTTCTATTATAAGAGTTGGCAACAATTTGTCCTTCAACTTTTCAGCCAAAGATTCCAAGTTTTGTTCTTCCAACACGATATTTTTTTATTTTAATGTCTTGCGAGACATCGCGAAGCAAAAAAGTTCGTACTCGCGTTTATTTACCTGTTCGTTCGGTTGTTTACATACATACATATCGATTTATTAAACCTGACCCGTTATATAGATACAAAATCGCAAGCACGGTCCCCATCATTTTCATTACCGCAAAAACCTATGGCTCAGCTCAATAGCCTCGACCCATGCTGATATTTGTCTGGCCCGATCCGTTTTTTAACCCTTATACTTATATGAAGTCCGGCACCAATCACGTTCCGCGCAGGGCTCTAGGTCTGGTACCAACTCTGATCAATGTTTTGTGAATATAATTTTTTTAGGCTACACTGATGAAATGGAGAAACACTCTGTGAAAAAATATTTGTCTTCATAAATGTTTTAATGTTTTTAAATGAAAATCAATAAACTGAGATTATACAATGCATACTACCTATTTGTTTACGCAAGGCGCTGCCCAAGGTTTCCAAAATCATGCATCCAGGTTTGATAGCTACTTAAAAAATTCCAAACTTTAAACACTTTTCTCCCAAAAGAGCAGATGACTGGAAAGGAGTATTCGCAGCTATTTTTCAAAAAACTTCTGCAAAATCTTCTTAAAAAACGTAGTAGCCATTTGTTCTTTTTTTAAATAATTTTTTTCGCTAAATCCTTAGGGGGCAATTGCCTTTCCAGTCCTTCCGCAAATGACGCCCCTGCGTGTCGGAAACATTCAATTCATGTATTGTCATCCAGAATAAAGCTTTCCTGAAAGTTTTAGAGCTCTAGGTGGTCGAAAAGTGGGTGAATTTTCATTTCTTAGATTTGATCACCACAGACAAACTAACAAACAAACAAACAGAAAGGCGAGTGAAGTTAAATAAAAGCATTTAATAAAAAAAAAGAAATGCAGAATAGTAGCTTGTGTTGTGTTCTGTACTAAAGCCGTTCGGAATACATACATACATACATACATACATACATACATACATACATACATACATACATACATACATACATACATACATACATACATACATACATACATACATACATACATACCTACATACATACATACATACATACATACATACATACATACATACATACATACATACATACATACATACATACATACATACATACATACATACATACATACATACATACATACATACATACATACATACATACATACATACATACATACATACATACATACATACATACATACATACATACATACATACATACATACATACATACATACATACATACATACATACATACATACATACATACATACATACATACATATATACATACATACATACATACATACATACACACACACACACATACATACATACATACATACATACATACATACATACATACATACATACATACATAGTTGATGTTTTTTACAAACTTGTCGAATCTGTAATTGGTGGATTAGCACACAGATTTAGATTTTCCATATCAAAAACTATCAGCAATGCATTCAGTTTTCTGTGGTTAATTTTGAAACTTTCAGACTCACAAATTGAATCGATTTTTTAACCACCATACACTTTTCTGTTTTTCTAAATATCGAGCCTATGTCGGTTTCGATTTTCCAAATATCGCAATTT
>OZ022241.1:16463340-16508269 GCA_963978895.1 Erpobdella octoculata | reverse complement strand
TTAAGTTGCTTTTTATTTTATGTATGTACGTTGCGTTTTGGTGATTAAAGCTCCTAATTTTCAGTGTTGCACGTTTTATGCCAGAAAACAAGAACTAGTTAAGTGTGCTAAAACGTGTTTTTCTTAATCCTATTACATAAGCTTAATCCTATTATATAAGCTTAATCCTATTATATAAGCTTAATCCTATTACATAAGTTTGTAATCTTGACATCTAAGTAGCAATCAACGGTTGATAAATTATATAATTGAATTGGATAAGAGATTTGACCAAAACAGAAATGGCAAATTCAGAAACTAATGACGTAATAAATAAGACAATTTCGACTCTAGCCGATGAAGGAATCAAAAATATGTTTCTGTCTACGAGCGATGTAACACAGGAAAAACTAACTTCAGCGGTCACTCTTGTTGATTTGCTGAAAGAAGTTGATTCAGTTGAAAAAATGGGGACAAAAAAATCAGTATCGTCACTATTCAAACTAGTTAACATGGCAATTGAGATAATTTCTAGTCAAGAAGAAAAAATAAGGCTTTTACAAGAAAGGTTAGATGGACAAAATAACCAAATTAACACTGTAAATGAAAAACTGGATGGTCCAAAGCTTTCAATAAAATCGCATAGTGGTACTCCATCATATGCAGCCATTGCCGCAAAAGGACTGTCTGTTACAGGAAGAGTGGTGCTGGAGATGTCAAAATTAGAAACAAAAAAGAGCAATATAATTATCAGAGGTGTTAGAGAATCCAAGAAATCTGACCATAAAGAAAGGGTAGAAGAAGATATGGCTGCCATAGTGAAAATTTTGGAGATTCGAGATACCGGACTAGATAATCTAGAAATTAAATCAATGATTGAACATTCGACAAGACTTGGAAAAATTAATCCTGATTTAGGGTATAGACCAATTCTTGTAAAGCTTAAAGACAGGTCACTAAGGGAAAAGTTGTTGGAAGCAAGGGGAAATACCAAATTGAGAGAATTTAATATAAATAATGGAACTAAATACAGAGTCGAACCAGACCTTACAATTGAGCAAAGACTATTTTATAGTAAAATGTGGGATGAAGCCAATATTAAAACAGCTCAGGGAAACGGGAAATGGGTTGTCTATGGTCCCATGGACAACCCAACTCTAAGAAAGTGGAAGGAAGGAGAGATCAAATCAAATCAAGCTCCTCAGTTACTAAAGTAAAACAAACAAATTCAAATAACAAAGACATTTTTAATTGTGTTGATGCTGATATAATCTGCTTACAGAAAACAAACATTTTAAATTATGACATAAAAAAAACCTTTTCATATATTGCCACCTCTCTCGAATCCACTACAACAACCAGCGCCAACAAAAGTAGAACTGGGTCTTCCAAGTAAAAGATCCCGTCCTGCCAAGCCAAAACATCCCACACAGCGCCAACAAAACATCGGTAGTCTTTCCCAAGACAAAATTGACTTATTAAAATCCACAACAACTCTTTGTTTCTGGGCAAATAACCCTTGTTCACTGAATAGTCAGAAGAAAGACGAACTCACGGCCAGACTAACAGCACTATCAAAGAAAAACCAACCAGACGTTATGTTCTTCACTGAGACATGGTTTAATGAAAGGTCGGACACAATCGTGAATGGATACCAATTGCATAGAACGGACAGAAATAGCAAAGGTGGTGGAGTCGCTATCTATGTCAAGAACGAAATAGTTTCATTTAACGTTTCTTTACCAGAGCTTAATTCGAAAAATATTGAACAATTGTGGATAACAATTCGTTACGGTAAGGAATCGATCTTACTTGGCTGCATCTACCGCCCACATGATTATGACGATGAATATTTAACCAATACCATTGAAGCTATAAAAATTGCAAAAAAATCACTAATTGGACTCAATTGTGCAACGATGTTGCTTTATGGTGATTTTAACTTCAGTCATACATGGTACGAAGAAGTTGATGTGGGTGGCAGAGTAGCCACAGCTGGTCATGTGATGGACGAGCGCCCAGGGGATATCAGATTTCAGTCATGTCTCGAAGAAAACGATCTAACACAAGTAGTGACTTTTTGTACTTACCGACATTCACGAGATGTTGCACCAAAAAGCACACTTGATCTTATTATCACCAACAAACCAGATCAATTCATGGAGCTTACAAAAGGCGATTCACTAGGCTATACGCCAATGGGTCAATCACATTGTTTAATAATGGGAAGAATAAGTGTAGCTGGCTGCCCGACAATCGAAAGGCACAACAAACCCCGATGTATATGGAGTAGAGCCAACTTTACGGCTTTCTCACACTTTATCAGCTCACAAGACTGGATAACCCTCTTCTTACATCGCTCAGTTAACGAGTGCTACACCACCTTGGTTAAAATTTACGATGATGCAGTAAAAAGATTTATCCCAACAACAACAGTGCCTTTTAAGAAAAAGTCAGAGGCATGGGTCACTCCAGAAGTGTTAGCGGCGGTTCAACTGAAGAGACAACTTTGGTCAAAATACCTAGCAGCCGGGCGTCACACACATGTCCAGCTTAAGCTAGCTCATAAAAAAGCTTGTAAAAACGTGGCAAAAGTAGTTAGACTTTCTATGCTTCACTACGAAGAAAATCTCGCTTATTCACCAAATCTACTTCATACTCACATTCGAAATAAACATGAAACTCAAGAGAAGATAAAGGCAATTGAAACGGCTGACGGTGACACATCGGTCGACCAAGAAGTAATATGCAAGACGCTAAACGAATACTTCCAATCTGTTTTTGTTACCGAATCAGGCAATCAACTGCCTTTTTTTGAACAGAGAACAGATTCCGAATGCAATATTGACGAGAGCGTTTTCACATTTGAAAAGGTTGAAAAAAGACTATCAGAACTCTTGGCGAACAAGGCTATGGGAGTTGATGGATTTCATCCTCGTATATTAAAAAACAGCGCAGCTGCTCTTGCAATTCCTATCACTCTCATCTTTAGAATGTCTATCACCACAGGCATGGTACCAGATCTATGGAAACTAGCTAATGTTACGCCCATTTTTAAAAAAGGTAGCAAAATAAAGGCAGGAAACTATAGGCCAGTATCATTAACTTCCGTACTTTGCAAAGTATGCGAAAAGTTTATTCACGAGCAAATCACGTCTTTCTGCACTATAAATAACCTAATAACTAAAAGTCAACACGGATTTGTAAGAAAAAAAGGATGCGTAAGCAACTTACTGGAAGCCCGCGACATTCTGACAGAAAGTGTTCATCTTGGTGTTTCTGTGGATGTTGTCTACACAGATTTTGCGAAAGCTTTTGACAAAGTCCCACATCGGTGTTTATTGCACAAACTGAGAGCGTACGGTATACAGGGCTCTCTTCACAAATGGATTGAATCTTGGTTAACCAATCGTCAGCAGAGAGTTCAGATCGACAGTTGTACTTCAGGATGGAAAAAGGTTACGAGTGGGGTACCGCAAGGCTCAGTACTTGGGCCTCTATTGTTTTTGCTCTATATAAATGACCTCCCTGACAAATTATCTCAACACATCAAGCTTTTTGCAGATGATAGTAAAATCATTGGGATTATCAAATCCGTGGAAGACTGTATCAGACTCCAAAACGATATAGATGAGGCAGTCCAGTGGTCACACAAATGGTTGATGCCATTCAACATTGACAAATGCAAAGTTATGCACGTTGGACGAACCAATCAGAAATCAAAATTTATTTATTCTATGTTAGACCCAGATGGAAATAGAAAGAATTTAGAAGTAACGACAGTCGAACGAGATCTTGGTGTTCTAGTATCGGATGATCTCAAAGCAAGGTCTCAAGTGAATGCAGCGGCTGCCTTGGCTAATAGAACTCTTGGTAGACTTAAAAAATTATTCCGAAGTCGTAGTCTCCATCTTTGGAAAACATTATACCAGGCCTACATTCGACCACACCTCGAATATGCAGTTCAAGTTTGGTCTCCTCATCTAAGCCGGGACATTGATACTCTCGAAAAGGTCCAGCACAAAGTTACAAAAATAATTACAACAATCAAACATTTACCATACTTAGAAAGACTACAGAAGCTTGGAATTACCACGCTTGAAGAACGTAGGGTTAGAGGCGATTTGATCCAACAATACAAAATACTGGCTCATATTGATGAAGTGAATTTTTTTGTATTGCAAAAACATCCCACATGGCAAACTAACAGATCCTATTGTTTGAGAGGTCACAACTGCCTTCTTTTACCACAAAGAATTAAAGGATGTGAAGAGCGAAAACACTTTTTCACAAATCGAGTAGCTTTCAGCTGGAACTCCTTGACGCAGGAAGCAGTGGACGCATGTTCGGTGAATGCCTTCAAAGATCAACTCGCTCTACTTTGATTGCAGTATAACTCGTCAGCACAGAGGGGCCTGATGCAGCACCTCTTCATCAATCATACATGCTATTATAATGACTATTTAATTATTATTGTTTTTTTTTTTGTTCTGTCTTATTTGTGATTTTGAATGTATGTATTGATAACTGAATAAACAAACTCAAACTCATAATAACTTTGTTAACATATACAAATTAATATAATAATAGACATAATATAAATGCAAGAAATAAAATTATTAAAAAAATATTTTTGTAGAAACCACGTTTTTTAACTAAAAAGCAGAAAATAATTTTTCTCTGGGCTGTGTGAGAAATGTTTTCATGGAGGCATGCATTATTCGTGGACATTCGTATAGCGGAATAATCCATAATTTTTAAAAACTTGAAACGTGGGGTGCCTTTCACTCAAACTAACCATCAGCTATTTTTCAAGCAGGATAGAACGCTTTTTTTTGAAAATCAATATAAAAAACCCCACGTTCTAAATAAAAAAAAATAGTTTTTAAGCAAATAACATTTTTTCCAGCCCACTCTTGAGGTCCCGGAGGCAAAATGATCGAAACATGTGTATTTTTGTCTTTCAAGTAGATATTAATAAACTGTTTTGTATAATGTCTGTTTGCTTTGGCCGTGTGATAGGAAAAAGGATTAGAGGTTAAAAATAATTTAGTCTTATGTATATATATACATTTGTATATAATGAATTTAAATTTTATTTAAATTGTATTTTAATTCCTTTCAATTAGTTGTATCTTTTACCATTTAGTCACTGCATTTTATTTTAAAAAAGTTAAACGGCTCTGATGATGGCAAAAATTGCCGAAATAGATCTATAAGCCTATAAGATTATGGAGTTTGTGTTTGGTAAGAAATTATTTTTAAACCGATTTAGAGTATTGGAAAAAATTAAAAATAAAATCGATTCAGCCAAGTGCGCCACTTTTTTCAATCGAGTTTGCCTAAAAGAACATATAGCGCCGAAGTATTCAAAAACTACTATTTGCTCGATTTCGGCTACAAATCGAAATGCAAAAGTTGAAGATCTTCTACAATCTCAGATTGTGCAGAAAGAACGAGAACTTAAAGAATTACAGGCAAGGTACGCAGAAGAAATGTCTACAACCACAGAAGACAACTTTGGTACGGACGTCCATAAATTCCTTCAACTTGTCAACGAACACTTTACGAAATCCGAACGTGTGAAGGAAGTTAAAATTGTTAAAAAACTTTCTCGATTGTATGGAGGTCTGTTACTATTTAAACAAAATTGTACTACATACGTTAATTTGTCCGATTATAAATTGTCTGACGATGAATGTGACTTTTTAATGCTCGGTTATAATTATCATTTACGTAAACCTTATGATCAACTACACAAACAAACCGAACTTGAAATATTGTAATATCTTAAATTTAGAAGCCAAAAATAAAATTACTGTAAAATCAACTTTGAAGCCTCTATTACTAGCTGAAGGTTATAAACATCGATGCTCAAATTTTAAGTCTACCTTACCTAAGAAGTTATTGAATGCTGCCTCTCAACTACGTAAAAATACTCAGATAATTATCCGTAAAGCTGACAAATCACCTACGTACGTCATTTTAAATCGTGACAATTATTTTTCCAAACTCAATACAATTCTCTCTGACAGCTCTAAATTTCAAAAAGTAAAGCTGATCCTACTGTTAAGATCAGATCTAAACTAAATAAGATCATTGCGACTCTTATTAAAAAGAAGATAACAATTTTTTCTAAAATAATAGGTGACTATAAACCTGGTTATATTTATGGTAATGTTAAAATACATAAGAAAGATAACTCATTAAGACCTATTATTTCACAATGTCCTGCTGTTACTTATAATGTTGCTAAAGAAATTAATAGAATTATTTCTCCTTATTGTCCTTCTCAATATAGTCTTAAATCTTCTTATGATTTTGTTGATCTTATTCATAGTAATGGAAGTTCTAATATAATTGCGTCTTTAGATGTTGAAAGTTTGTTTACCAACGTACCTGTTATAGACACTATAAATATAATTTGTAAGTGTGTTTATTCACATCCTAGTATTCAACCTCCTCAAATCAGCCCTGAAGTCTTGAAAGAATTACTTTATATATGTACAACGCAATCTCCTTTTTTATCACCTAATGGAGACTTATATGTACAAATTGACGGTGTAGCTATGGGGTCCCCGTTGGGCCCGACTTTCGCTAATTTTTATATGGGTGATCTTGAAGCACGTGTATTTGAAAATCACACCAAACCTTTTCTGTATTGCCGTTATGTTGACGATATATTTGTTTCAGTTGATAACTTAGAAGAACTATTTAAACTGAGAGATGCATTTGTAAAAAATTCTAAACTACAATTTACTTATGAACTTGCTAATAATAAACATCAAATTCCTTTTCTGGATACTTTAGTTACTCGAAATGTATCAAAACTATCTTGCCAGGTCTATACTAAACCCACAAACACAGACAATTGTCTTAATTATAATAGCGATTGTCCTGAAAGATATAAACTAAATGTTATTAATAATTATATTAATAGGGCCTTTAAATTTTCCGAAACATGGTCTGATTTTCACAACGAATATCTACAAGTGAAACAACTTTTGATAAATAATAATTATTCTAATTCTATTGTTGATGCAACTATAAATAAATTTATGTCACGTATTACTGATAAAAAACATGTTTCAAAACCTAATACCAATAACTCATCAAATTCTTGTATAATTCCATTATATTATGCTAATCAGATGTCTAATAATTATAAAATAGATGAAAAAGTGTTGAAAAACATTGTGTATGATAATATTAAGGTTGTAAATAAAGATAATACACTCAAGTTACACATCTATTATAACAATGGAAAAACTCATAATCTTTTAATTAAAAATAGTATAAACAATTTTTCTAGCCCTGTAGCACAAACCAACCTAGTGTACCAATTTTCGTGTCCGTTTCCACATGGTCAGGTGGAAAATTACATTGGTCATACTAGAACTACTCTGTCTCGTAGATTGACTATGCATTGTCAAAGTGGTGCCATATACCAACATATGTCAACACAACATTCAATCAAACCATCACATAAATTTCTAATTGATAACACCAGTATACTAATGAAAGAAAATCAACCCATTAAGTTAAAATTAAAAGAAGCTTTAGCTATTAATAAATGTAAGCCTTTAATTAATAAACAATGGTATTCTTTTGATTTAACTCTTAAACTTTTTGGTTCTCTAAATAGTAATAAAACTAATAATAATAATAATAAATGTTTTAACTCATCTACAACTTCTGCTAAAAATATGCATGTTAATAGTGCCAATGTTTCTTCAGGTATTTCTTCGTTGAATGAATGTTTTGTACCAGACGTTTGTGTTTCAAAGGTTATAGATAATGTATGTGATTCTTTTTCCAGTCACGTCCTTGAAGTTGACTGTAATTCCGTTGTTAAAGGCTTTACTAACTGATCTTAATTATTTAGTTATTACTGTTATTATTATAATTATTTTAATTTAGATATTTTTTATGTTGTTACATTTGTATATAATGAATTTAAATTTTATTTAAATTGTATTTTAATTCCTTTCAATTAGTTGTATCTTTTACCATTTAGTCACTGCATTTTATTTTAAAAAAGTTAAACGGCTCTGATGATGGCAAAAAATTGCCGAAATAGATCTATAAGCCTATAAGATTATGGAGTTTGTGTTTGGTAATAAATTATTTTTAAACCGATTTAGAGTATTGGAAAAAATTAAAAATAAAATCGATTCAGCCAAGTGCGCCACTTTTTTCAATCGAGTTTGCCTAAAAGAATATATATATATATATATATATATATATATATATATATATATATATATATATATATATATATATATATATATATATATATATATATATATATATATATATATATATATATATATATATATATATATATATATATATATATATATATAATAGTAATTTTTTAATTTATCAAAATGTATTATTTTCTTATTTTTCATTGAATTCGCAATAAAGAAGCACCATTTGCACATATTGAAACCTCAAATAACGAGTTGACCTACCATGATGAATCAATGTGACACATCGTGAGATTTAGTGATTAAATTGTTATTTTTTTTATAATTTTATACGTTTAGTTGAATAATTTTGTAATTTATGTTCAAATACTTTTTTCCGGAATGCATTGCACGTAAGCAAAGAAAATCTTTGTTTATGAAAAGAATCTGTTCATCCTAAGATTAGTAAGTTTGGATATTTATTGAAAAAGCATGACAACAGAATTATTAAAAACGATTTTTTTAGATGTGCAATAATCATAAAAATATTTTTTATTTATTATGAATTTGTTGAAAAACTAAGTAAGCTGTAGAACACGCATGTCTGAATGGTACGTGTGTCAGCTTCTTGCACCTACATTATAACGAATATTTAATAAAAATTATGACGATGAATATCCAGATGAATGTTAATGTATTCCATCCATTCATATATCCATCCGTCTATCCGTCTATCCGTCCATCCGTCCATCCGTCTATTTGTCCATCTGTCCATCTGTCCATCAGTCCAACCGTCCATCCGTCCTTCCGTCCCATCCGTCATTCCGTCCGTCCGTCCATACGTCCATCTGTCCGTCCGTCCATACGTCCATTGGTTCATTTGTTTATCCATCTAAACGTAATTATGCAATAATTATTATTATTTGGTAATATTATTACAAAAGTATTATTGGTATATAATAACACATTTTTTGGTATTTTCACATACACAAGCACACTCACTCGTACGCACGCACGCACGCACTCATGCAAACACATCCATTAACACACACACTAGAGTACTTCTTATCCACTTTTTTTTAAAACACGTGTAATTGTCCTTTATTAATTTTTTAGTTTTTAAAAATTCAGTTTAAAAAAAATAGTACCTTGAACAAAGTTTTGAAATAAAGAATTTAAAAAACAATTTTGGTTGAAGGCTTGAAAAAAAACAGTAATTACCTTGGTTTTACTTTAAAACGTTTGAATAAATTATTACAATTTATCGGAAACCCACCACCATCTTGTCCGGAAGGTAAAAACATTAACAATACAACGGAGCGATCGAATAGAATCATTTTGTGAGCTTTTTAATGTCAGACAACATCAAACAGCCTCCGGGAAAATCCAGTAATAATTTCCTTGCTTTGAGAGGAATAAATACATAAGCGTTAAATAGAAAAATAAATTGAATTTATCAACAATTACTCACTAATAAACCAATTGTTACTTTTAAAAATAAAAACATTTCCTTAAAAAATTGTCCATAAAAAAGATATTTTTTTACATTTTTCACAACCAGTCTTGCATGCTTGAGGATAAATCATGGAATTCAAATTTAACAAACTATCCACCATAAAATCACGCTGAAACTTGAGATATAGACTTGCTCTGGATGACATTATGTATTAAAATTTTCTAAGATAATCTATTTCTATTTTTTCATTAATTTTTAAAAATTGTATTTTTTTGTTAAAAAAAAACAAAGTATGAGAGATATGCTGAAAAAAAAATTTTTTTTAATTAAGAGCAATCATTTTGTCAATCTCTCTGGTCCATATAATTGTATCAAATTGTTTTTAAAGTTTCAGCGTAACAAAATAATACTTCTTACAAATAAGTATATCTTGAAGATTAGAAGGTAATAGGGTAGTTTTTAATTTTTTATGACCAAAAAACTTTTAGTGCCAATGTACGAACATTAAAGGTTATTGCGTAACTAAATTCAAATTTAGTTTCAAGCAGCTTTTAGCAAATCTATTTTACGTATTTGAGTGGAAGAAAGAAAAGGATCGGGAGCAGGAAAGCAAGCGGAAGAAAGTGCGGAAGAGCGAGCGGGATTGGAAAAGCAAGTAAGAACGGAAAAGCGAGCGGAAACGGGAAAGCGAGCGGGAATAGTTGAGTAAACGGGAACGGGAGAGCAAACGGTAGTGGAAACAGGAAAGCAGAGATTTTATTACGTAGCTTTTATTTACTATTTAACGTGTCAATGGTTGCTGTCAAAGATTTAAAATTCCTGCTAGACTTATTGATTTAAAACGAGTTATAAGGCTAAATCACGATGGACAAAATGAGCTTGCCTCAATTGATGTAATGGCATTGTTTATTTCATAATCCATCAAGTTGTTTTTGGCAATATTGCCGGGGTTTAGCAACAATTGGTACAATTTTTCCATCTACTATCAGACTGAAATTTTGAAGAATTTGGGATAATACATTTTCATATTTTTCTATCTGCTACAGAGGCAGAAAATATAGCATAAATTGACAGCACTCCAAAAAAAAACGTAAGGCACCATTCAGATTGAGTGAATGACTTCCATGTGCGACAAAGGGACACTTAATTTCATTTGTTTAAGCCTTGTTTATACACCTTCCTTCGGCGCAGTCATCAGCTATTTTAAAAATAAAAAAAAATGTGAATTTGAAAAAGAGAAATTTTTAGAAGATTTTGATTGGGGCCCGGGTTAAATATTTTCCCAGGGCCCATGTCTTCTCTTGGTAGCCTTGCTTTTTTTTATACCAGATTCACTATCATATGCCTTGCCTCGGCAACCTTAGATAATCAAGTCCCATTTTACTATAAGCTTCAAAAATGACTTTAATGATCTTTTTTCGGTGGTCATCGACGTTAGGATAAGCAACGAATTTGGCAAATATGCATTTTTGGATAGAAATAATGAAAACACACCTGCTTATTTAAATTTAACATATTCGGAATACTGTAGTGTCATATTTTCTTATTCTTTTAAAAACTAAGCTGACTTTTTTCAGATAAATGACTTGGCTCCTGGGCCCCTTCGGGCCTTGGCCCCCTTAATTTGGGGTTGTGGGGGTCCTAAACACGACCCTGCGAGTAAATAAAAACAACACGAGCAAAGCAAGACTCCACAACTGCCAGTGTTTTATGAGGTTCATTAATGAACAGCAGACTGGTAGTTTATTTCGATAGAAAAACAAATATAAGTTTATATAAATAGTTTTCGATAATTGAAGCAAATTATTTCAGAAAATTGTGGAAGCGTACGTTAAACACTGGACTTTTTTTCTATTTATTTAGATCTATTTCGAGCTATATACAAAAGAAACTACAAGTTCTTTGACTGAAGAAAGTAAATGATCTATGAAGGAAATGAATTTATTTAGAATTCATGTGGGTGGAGAAAAGAAAATGAGAAGTTGATTTATTTAAGCGTCTACGGTTTAACGAATCACGTGTGCGTGTGTGTGGGCGTGTGGGTGTGTGTAAATGTAATTATTATTATTATTATCATTATAATTATTATTATCATTATTATTATTATTATTATTATTATTATTATTATTATTATTATTATTATTATTATTATTATTATTATTATTATTATTATTATTATTATTATTATTATTATTATTATTATTATTATTATTATTATTATTATTATTATTATTATTATTATTATTATTATTATTATTATTATTATTATTAAAAACAACAATTTATATAGCACCGTGTGCAGCAGAATCCGCTTAAAGGGCGCTTAACAGAACAGTTGCAAAATCAAGTCGGTTAATTAATAGAAATGTGGTAAAACAATAAAAAAAGTGCTTGTAGATATTTGTGTATGTTTGTGTAAATGTTTTTTTCACTCATGTATGTGGACAGGAACGTAAATTCAGTATTTTCAATGGAGGGGGGAATATGTGGGTGGAAATTTGTGTATGTTTCTGTGAATGTTTTTGCATGAGTGTCTGTGAGGAAGAAATTTGTTTAAAATGCTTGTGATTGTGTGCAAGTTTATTTGTGTTTGTGCTATTCAAAGTAATTTTTTCTACATGTTTATAAAAATATGAATTCATACATTGTTGAAATAAAGCGAGAAAGGAAGCGGGGACGGGAAGGCAAGCGGGGGAAAAACGGGAGCGAGAGAAAAAAACGATAGAAAAACCTCTAAAAACCCCACGCAACTCCGGGTAACCCCGCTAGTATTATCTAAAACATTTGTTAAAATATACAATCCTTTACTTAACTCATAACAAATGTTGCATCTTCTAAATAGAATAATTTTAGCTTTTAAGTTCTGAACAAATTTCGGAAATTTAAAATAAAACTAAAGAAATTTCAACTCATAACTTGTCATGACAGATTAAATTTACAAAATCACAAAACATTTTCTTCAAAACTTTTAGCAGCTCCTTCTTCCTTAAAAACGTAACAATTTTTTACTTTAAAAAATTTGCTTTTTAATGGAAAGATGACAAAGAGATGTAATTCAGTTTTGTCAGTTTTACTCCTGAAGTGTAAGAAAGTTATTTATCAAAATAGTTTTTTGTTGTCATTAGTTATTAGAACTTGAAACAAGTGTATCTTCAAAATAATGTGTTTGCTTTATTGTGTATGAGCGTGTTTGATTGAATCTGTGTGTCTGTGTTTTTGTGAGTGTGTGTTTGTGTATGTGTGCTTAGGTACTTTTGCTAAGACCCTGGTGCATCTGAAAAGATTGAACCCAATATAAAAGAGTAAGCATCCTCTTGTACATAAAAGTACAACAATCTGATTATAGTATGGGCTGTAACCGTCCATTGAGAATACTGCCATATGAGGGTGTTGTTGAAATGACTGAAGGTTTTTTTTGGTCTGGGGTTTGATGATTCTTACCATCAACCTTAGCAACCATTAATATTTCTACCTCAATAATGCCAAAAAGATCAGTTTATTACATAATGCAAAACAGGATATTAAATTACTAAATTCAATAAACGGTTTTCATTTTTCAAATTGTATATTATATGGTTGATACCATATAGATTTTTGTTGTTTGTTTATATTTAATATTATGTGGATAAGCATTTTTAAAAAAAAGATGTCTGCTATTGTTTTGTTATTATGGAACATACTTGCTAATTTGCAACAATTATCAATTTAATCATGTTAAAAATGTATGTTATTTTCACTTCATTTATTTTATCTAGGAAATAATTAAAACAAATATGTATATGGTGCATGGGACTGACTTTGAACCGTCGATTGAACATATGGCAAACAATTTATTTGACTAAATTTCAAAGTAAAAAGAGTTCCAGGCATAATATCCAACAAGGGAATAATTGGAAAGTGTTGCAATATTCAATCACGTTCTTTGAAAAATTGGCTTAGGTTACGATGTACTGTAAAAATATGCTACGCCAAGTTAGTTCAACCTTCAATGTAAATGTAAATGTAAATGTTTGCTAATTTATATAGCGCCTCTTCCAGAGCTCAGAGGCGCTGTTCTTTTACATGCCCCACTGAGAAAAATTATTTTACCCGGTAACTACAATAACTACAATGAATAAATAATTGTTCGACGACTATGTTTTGTGATGTTTCATACCAGCAACTTGCTGCCCCTTGGCCTTTTTTCCAAACATTTTTGGAAATGTTTATTTACATCTTTTGCTTCAAACATCATCCGTCTTTGAACACAGAAAGAGTCCGGTTCAGAAAAAAAATTTGCATCAGCAAACCATCACCTTCAGCAAACTGTTATAGTTTGGTTACCGTTATCTCATCACATAGCATTTTCTTCCAAATCCTGATCACTCGAAACATCGTTCAGACTTTAAATAAAATATTCTACATTCGTCTTTGGTATATTTGTCAATTACCTTCATTTATGCACTGCATGCTGTTTTTAGAGCAGTGGTGGCCTAAAAAATTATTTTTTTAGATTCTGTTTGGGCTTTTTCCGTAGTTTTGTTTTGATGAGCATTTCTATCGATTACAATTGATTTATAACAGCTTTATCATCGAAACCAAATTCGTTGCCATCTTGCATAATGGAATTTTCTTACAACGCTTGTGTGCACTGATAAACAGACTAGGATGGAAAAACGTTTTTATATATTTGCCATTACTGAAACTATTTGTAGTGCAAATTTCCTATTGTTTTAGTATTATGTTGTTTAGATTTGTTATGGTTTAAATATTCTGTTGTTTACATTTGCTATTATTTAAATAATTTGCTGGCCTAATCAAACTCGACTTGAACTTATTTGGATAATTTCAGCTATTTCATTTATCAACGTGCAAACAAAATTAAATGCCTTTTTTGATTTGATTTAATGTTTAAGTTTTAAAATCTATGTAATAAACGTTAATAGAAAATCAAAAAGTATTTTGTTCTATGTTGTAAAATTACGGTTCTATGTTTGCTGAAATCGACAAAAATAAATCAAACTTTCTTTAGCAATTTTTATTAAATAATAATTAGTTGCTAAAATAACAGCTATTAAATGATATTGCACATGAAATAAAGGAGAAAAATTATGCTTCCAGTTGCTGTCATGAAGGTAATAAAACCGATCACCATTCCTCGGTCTGGTGATGATGATAATGATGATGAAGATGATGTAAAGATGATGTAATGTGGATAATATTAAATATCTAATGTCTTAAATAATAATTATTTACACAAAAATATTATAAAAGATATTTGTGACAATCAAGTAACAAGTTCGATTGTTAGAAAAAAAGTCTCAGGCTGAAATCTTAATTACTTCTTAATTACTTAACAAACTCAATAAATCAGAATTAGCTTGATCGATTGGTGTTTAATTCAATGTGGGCTGTTAGTTTTAGTAACTAAATTGGTGTGTAATTATCTATAATATAGTAGCCCTCGTCACTCGCTCGCTCGCTCACTCACTCACTCACTCACTCACTCACTCACTCACTCACTCACTCACTCACTCACTCACTCACTCACTCACTCACTCACTCACTCACTCACTCACTCACTCACTCACTCACTCACTCACTCACTCACTCACTCACTCACTCACTCACTCACTCACTCACTCACTCACTCACTCACTCACTCACTCACTCACTCACTCACTCACTCACTCACTCACTCACTCACTCACTCACTCACTCACTCACTCACTCACTCACTCACTCACTCACTCACTCACTCACTCACTCACTCACTCACTCACTCACTCACTCACTCACTCACTCACTCACTCACTCACTCACTCACTCACTCACTCACTCACTCACTCACTCACTCACTCACTCACTCACTCACTCACTCACTCACTCACTCACTCACTCACTCACTCACTCACTCACTCACTCATTGATTTTGTCACGCTGTTAGATGGCGCTGCAATCGCAGGAATTTTCAATCGATTTTTAACAAACTTCTAGACTAACTAGAGCTCTAAAACTTTCACCACTTATTTTTACCATTTAGAATATTAATATTCAATTATTTTTCATATGATTTCATCTTTTTTTCGATTAAATTATTTTAGTTTCAAAATTTATAAACAGGCGAATTCAATTCGCTTGAGCAAATTTATAAGCGAATTGAAAAGCGCTTTTTAAAAAATAAGGAGAAACAAATTTAAATAATAAATATATTATTTATTTTTTTCCTCATTTATTTATTAATTAAATAAATAAGTAATTTTATGTCGTCAAGCGGACAAGACTTTGCTACTAGGATAGAAAAACGTGGCGATATGTTATTGGACGAGGCATCTCTGCTTTAGAGGCCGTTAGTTTATTTCTTACGTAATTTGTCGTATAGCTTATAGTAAATATTTCTATTAGTAGGGGAAAGTGGGGTATTATGGGGTACTTAACAAAAAAATATAATTTAAACCATATTATAGTGGCAGAAATTTAATTTTTTTTGCTCTGTATACCAAGCAGACATATTACTATGAGTTAATGAAACATTTAAGCAAATATGATTTCATTTTTTAGAAAATAATTGAATAAAGTGTAGCATTCAAGTACCCCATATTACCCACTAGAGGTGGGGTAATATGGGGTACTTGAAAGTTAGGTATGTTCCAGCTTTCATTAAACCTAAATATAAAAAGGACAACAAAAGTAATTGTTATAAAACAATATTGTATTAATAAAACAATAACAAAAGTAATAAAAACATTTTAAAAATATTAAATGAGGGTCACTGCAGATGTTGACTCTGGGGCTCCGTATTGTAAGTTTTGCATAATTACGTGGCATCTGAAAAGATAATAAAGCAGTATAAAGTAATGACATAATAAAATAAAGGTAACAGATCAATGATGAAATGCGTGTAAAAAGTGAAGAAATCATGAATATGGTAATATGGGGTGTACCTCATATTACCCCAGCCGAGATACCCCATATTACCTAACAGCATACCACGAATAAAATCTGTAAAATTTTGGCAAATCAACATTGTAGCGGCTGATAATTAAAAACACTGTTAAAGTATATCCCAAAAAAATAGAAATTCACAATTGTTAGAAAATATCTTACTTTTTCTCTCTTTTATGCGTAGAGAAACACAGTTGATGGAACTTAACAGAAAACGTTAAAAAATGATTTCTAATCTATTACGTAAACTCGTAAACAAAATTGCTTAATCGGCTATGCGCAGAGTTACATAACCAATATGACCATAGATCGCTAATTAAATATTCTTATAACGCTGTTCTTATAATAAAAAGGTGGGTACCCCATATTACCCCACTTTCCCCTAGTTATTAAATATATGAATAATTAAATAATTATAAAAATTATTTGTATATAAAAAAGATGCCTATAATTTTAAACTAAACTCACGCGGTAATACACCCGTCACCAACGTTACAGAGATAGGAGAGAGAGAAATTGCTAAATCGCATCTTTCTTTTATTTATTTTAATTATTTATTTAATTAATTAATTAATAAATAAAAAAAAATAATGTAATTATTATATATATTTATTTTTTAAAGATGTTGTTGTTTTTCTTGGGCGCCAGCTTCTCATTTATGTATTATTTAAATAAATAATGAATTTTGTGTCGTCAAGCGGACTAGGCATTGCTACTATAGAAACCGTTATCAGGGATAACGCAGCTATAGATTCGTTACCACATTTTTAACGGGCAAAGGCTAAATAAACGGGCGCCAAGGGCGTTCATTAACAACCTAGTTTCTTCTATAAATAACTAAAATGAATGTAATGAACCACAATTATTAAACGAACAAACATTAACTGAACGGCATAACAAGTTCATTAAGAACAGCATCAACAAAGTCGTTACTATAGAAATAAAACCATAGATATTGCTGTAGTGAAGTCAAAAAAATGTCTGCTTATCTGTATTATCCAACTGTGGTCTAAAAATAGATTGTTTCTTAAATGTTAAATAATTTTTTCGTCACTTTTATTTAGCAAACTAATTCGATAAATTTTCAGTATATATCACAAAAATGTTTATTGTTACGATATTGCTAATCGTATACGGTTCTTTGGAATGGTTCTAAAATTTATTGGGTGATTAAAAACACATAACTAGACATGAAAAGTTTTAATACTTGTAATTCCAACTAGTTTTATTAAAGATATATGTAACACTTGAATAATAATTATAAAATAACGATTACACTGCTCTGTCTCGCTGCTAGTTTGTATATATTGTTATATCTATGGTACTGATTCCACTTTTCCCATATATTGATATCCCGAGAACTATTATTATTAACAGGGAATAGATTAGAAGGTATAAGTAGTTTTAACCAAGCTTTATTTATTATCTTCCAATAAACTAGAAAACCATTCTTCTGGACCTGTAATATGATTTGACGATCTTACAACACTGGTGATCAGAAGTGAGATTACAAGAATGGTTTTGAAAGCACTGGATGAGCTCTTGATACTCGAGTTGAGGCAGAAACTTAGAAAACGAGAGCTCAGTGATAAATGAAAAAGTCTGAGCTCATGGACCGCCTCCAGACGTCATTGGAGGACAATGGGTTTGACCTAGAAGAGTACGAATTCGAAACAGAAAATGAATTGATGAAGGCTCTGAACAAGACTGCGGAAGAAATCAGAGCAGCACACAGAGCAGCACAGGAGCAAAACAGAGCAACACAGGAGCAAAACAGAGCAGCACAGCAGAAAATGAAAAAATTTCTTGAACTACTCAATGGCGACACAAACAATTGCTGAAACAAAAAAGACGGTCATGATGATGAGCCATGCAAAGATGTTCAAGATGAACCATGCAAAGATGTTCAAGATGAACCATGCAAAGATGTTTAAGATGAACCCTGCAAAGATGTTCAAGATGAACCATGCAAAGATGTTCAAGATGAACCATGCAAAGATGTTCAAGATGAACCATGCAAAGATATTCAAGATGAACCATGCAAAGATGTTCAAGATGAACCATGCAAAGATGTTCAAGATAAACCATGCAAAGATGTTCAAGATGTTTTGTGGAACTTAATTTTCTTGACAAAATAAAAGATTTAGGTGTTACATTCCAGAGTTCACTAACATTTGTAGATCACATTTATGAAATAATTAAAAAATGTTTTTCACTGTTAGGTATAATTTCACGAAATTTTAAAGATTTGACAAAAGATTCTTTTATATTGATTTATAAAGCTTTGGTTAGATCCAGATTGGAGTATGCAGTCAGTGTGTGGTCACCATGGAAGAAAAAAGACATAGAAGCCATTGAAAGAGTCCAGAAGAGAGCAACAAAAATGGTCAAGGCATGCAAGGGATTGAAATATGAAGACAGGTTGAGAATGTTGAAGCTTCCTTGTTTAAAGTACAGAAGACTGAGAGGGGACCTGATCATGCTCTACAATTTTATTCAAGACAAAGAAGGACGTTTGTGTTTTCCTAATATAAAGATATCAGAAGAAAGAAGAACAAGAGGTCACAAGTTCAAACTGGAAACACAAAGATTCAACGGCAACTGCAGAAAATATTTCTTCCTGACCAGATCGACTGCAATTTGGAACAACCTCCCTTCGAAAATCATAGAAGCCGAACACGTTAATGAATTTAAAAGATTAATCGACTGTCATTTCGAAATAAGCGACATTATGTACAACTATAAAAATTTTTTTTAATAATATATACATACATTTATTTATAGAACATATATATGAACAATATTTTATATAATTCTAGATATGGGCATAGAGACATGTAGTTTGCGCCCATCATTTCCTTTATGTTTTATGTTTTATGTTTTTGTTTTAAGATGAACCATGCAAAGATGTTCAAGATGAACCATGCAAAGATGTTCAAGATGAACCATGCAAAGATATTCAAGATGAACCATGCAAAGATGTTCAAGATGAACCATGCAAAGATGTTCAAGATGAACCATGCAAAGATGGTCATAATGATGAGCCTGTCAAAGAAGGTCATGATGATGTGCCTGTCAAAGACGGTCATGATAATGAACCTTGCAAAGATGTTCAAGATGAACCATGCAAAGATGGTGATGACGAGCCTGGCAAAGATGGTGACAATGATACAGTCGGTTTGGACGTCGTCAACAAAACTAAAAAAGATGAAAAGAATGTTGAAAACGAAATGCAAAACGATGAGGATGAAAGTGACGATGATGATTATAATAATGGCAACAACAGCGATTGCTTTTACCCAGACAGCGACGGTTCTGAAACGGTAGCCTCCATAACAGACGACGGCACCAAATTTTAATGGGTCAGATTTTAGATTTTAAAAACGGACGAAACTCCAATGGAGAAATACGTCAAAGCTAATTTGACAAAAAAAGAAGACACTGATTTGAGAAACGATGACGATGATTTGAAGAAAGATCCGCTGAACGATACGAAAGTTGACATCGATGAAAGAACCGAGTTGGAATGTGAAAAGAAAACGTTCGATTGTAGTTTGGAAGGAAACAAAGATGACTGCGAGGAACTTCTCCAAAACAACAATAGCAATGCAGCCAGCAAAAACTCTGAAAAGATAAGCCAAGAACAAAGAACGGTTCCGAGGATTCTAAATCAGATGAATCCACAGAGGATTCTAGATCACATAGACTAAGAATCATTTTAAAATCAATTAACAGTTTGATGAAGGAATTTATTGGATTTATGGAACGTGTTTTCAAAAAACCTTTTGAAGAGTTTCTTGAGAAAGATCTAAAAGATGTGAAGGAAAAAGAAAAAGCAGACAATTCCGATAAACCGTGCAAAGATGTTCAGGACGAGGCATGCAAAAAAGGCTTTGATGAACAGTGCAGAAATGGCGACGATGAGCCAAAAAAAAGACTCTGTTGATAAATCAAAGAAGAACTGGAAGAAACTGCGTCAAACGGTCAAGAGACTTGACCATGTTGTTTGCGAATTGCGGTCAAAGCCACGAGCAAAGATGAAGGTATTTTGTGTTTGTGGCCGAGTCGCATTTCCCAAAAGCGACTATGCTGTTCGGGACGAACAGGATTAAGAAGGGGGTAGCGTTATATCTATGGTACTGATTCCACTTTTCCCATATATTGATATCCCGAGAACTATTCTATTAACAGGGAATAGATTAGAAGGTATAAGTAGCATTAACCAAGCTTCATTTATTATCATCCAATAAACTAAAAAACCATTCTTCTGGGCCTGTAATACAATTTGACGATTTTACAACAATATACATAATTTAATGAGAAAATAATACCATGGATATATAATATTACCCCATCTTAATCGTTTTCGTCCCGAACAACTTATTCGTTTCCCAAATTCTCGTTAACGCCATCAATACAGAAAATCTTCACTTACGGTATCGACCGCAATCTGTGAACGACATAGTCAATTCTTTCTACAGTTGAACGCAGTCTGATTCAGTTCCTCCAAAGTCTATGTGATCATTCAATTCTGCGTTGTGGGTTGAAAAACTCGGTCACTGACGACCAATTGAGCCTGTAACTTTACTTAGTAGTCACCCTCTGACTTTTTAATGCCCCAATGCATTCAAACAAGAACGGTTTTCAAATAACTAGTTTTATGTTGTACAACTTACTTTTTATTGCATTGTGTCAAGGACGTAGATTCATTATTTTCCCGCCAATATATAGCTCACTGACAGGGTAACCTGGTGTTGCTTGTGTTTTTTGCTTAGTTTTTTTTCTCTCTTTTGCCAATAAAACACCAAATAAATAACGTATTTTTTAATTTTTCAAAATTTGCTCATCAATGAAGTCTACCTGCATGCCAAATGTAGCTCCTTCGGCTTGAATGTGATAAGCAAATGCTTTCTCACGCACATTATTTTTTATATCTATATAAATACGTAGGTACAAGATGGAAAAATTCATTCCTTTCTAAAGTATCAATTGATTTTTTTGGGTATAATATATGGTTTTTAGAAAATGACCGTAACTTTTTTTGAGAAGAGAAAGTGGAAGTCTTTGAAAACAATTTGGGGAAATACTTACGACTACCCCTCACCGTTCATTAGCTTTTTTGAAAAGATAGTGAAACATTTTTGAAGTGCATCCCCCCAGGAATTTATATAATAAATTCTAGGCGATAAAAAATAAAAAATTTAAATTTTGAGAATCAAGGCGGGGTGCAAATTTTCTACAAACGCCAAAAGGATTTCAATACGCATTGAATCATTTGTAGGTTAAGTAAAGTTAAAATTAAAAAAATATATAGTTACTGTAGTTAAAACAAATTTCGAATTTTGAAATACAGGGGAGGAAATGCCCCTCCTTGCCTATCACGCAATTTACGTCCCCGCATTGTTATTGGTTTTTGGAAAAATTAAAAAATGTACACAAAAGTTTAGTTTTAGAAGCAAAGCCGTTGTTTGGAAACATTTTCACTGATATACAAGCTCAATAAAAGAGATGAAAAGCACGTACAGTATTTTCAAACTGTTGGAATGCATTCCTGATGAAACTAAAAAGTAGGATAACCAGTGATGGGCACCAACTACTTCAATTGTAGTTACAACTACATGCCAACTACCTCATGACAGAAGTAGTTATAACTACATGTTAACTACTTTAGAAGAGAGGTAGTTATAACTAGTTTGTTAACTACTACTAAAGTAGTTAACTACTTTCCAACTACTTTTTAACTGTAAGATATAAAAACACAACAACAAAAAATAAATTTGCATTTAATAATTTTTTTTAAAGAATAGTAATGATTGTTAACTAAATATAATAAAAACAAAGTATTTTTAAGCAAATATAATAAAAACAAAGTATTTTTAAACAAATATAATAAAAACAAAGTATTTTTAAGCAAATATAATAAAAACAAAGTATTTTTAAGCAAATTTAAAAAAAACAAAGTGTTTATTGATACATAAAGGTTGAATGACAAAGTTCAAAATTTGTTAAAACTGAAACGGCTTTTCAGAAAAACCATACGGTCAAATAAAGTGTCACTCATTTTGCACCTTCGAGGTGTCAAAATCATACCAGCCATGCTTGGAAGAGTAGAATTGGCTTTTATGAAAGCTCATTCTACAAATGGATAATCCTTCAGTGATTGAACATTCGATGCTTTAGATTATATTTTTAAATTATCTGGCTTTTTAATAATTTTGTTACAACGCTAAGTCAAAGTAGTTACACTAGTTATAACTACCAAACTAAATCATAAAAGTAGTTATAACTACATGGCAACTACTCAAAAACAAAAGTAGTTATAACTACCATGTAACTACTATAAATGTAGTTATAACTACAGTAGTTACAACTACAGTAGTTAAAGTGCCCATCACTGAGGATAACTTTAACAAATCTTAAAAAATACTTAAAGCCGTGAGAAATAGATTAAATTTAAATAAATATAAATAATGATAATAGTGATGGAAGAAAAGAAGTTATCCAATTTAGGTTCATAATAAACCTTTGTATATTATTTTAGAAAATCATCAAATGAATGAAGAAACCACCCTCAAAGAAGCCTCTCGATAATTTGTTTGCTAGTTTTAGAGTTGGCATGTCAACATCTTCAGTCAAAAAAAACAGTGCGGTTGTTTTCAAGCAGAGATGACTCAACGTCGTAAACGGCAATACGAGTGCAAAATAAATATTATGGGTCACTTCAAGTCTGAGAAAGTAGATAGTGGCCTGCAGCATTCCCCCAAGCCATCGCCAAGAAAAAATTTAGTTGGATTTTCTGCTATAATTAAGGGTTTTCAAAAATCTTATAGGTCTTTGCAGTGCAGGAAAAGGGAAATACTAATTTTATTACAATCTATCTTCTTTGGTGCAAAAATTAAAAAAAAATCATTTAAATATTGGTTTAGAGAAACAGAGTTGAAACAAGAGAAAATGCAGAAAAAAACTGAATGAGATGTTAAGGAAATTATGCTAGGCCGTGGTGCACATGAAAGAAAGAAAAAATGTTGAAAAAAGTCTAAGAGAATGCGCTGCTAACGTGAAAGAGAAAAAAAATGTTAAAAAATTAAGTAGCTTGCATGTGATAAGAAAGTCAAGAAATAAAACATCTAGTAAAAACGAAAGAGTCAGGGAAGGTAGCCAAATAGACTGACTCTCAGACTTAAACAAGGAGATGGTGAAAGCTCCCATCAAATTATCTAGAAACATATTTTTGTGCTATGAAACTTATTTAAAAAAATTATATTTATTAAAGCCAAATCTGTTTTTTTAAAAAGAAATAACCCGCTTTCCTGATCACCGGTCATCGAATACCCTCCCTCCCGATCATCAACCAATCTTGAAAAAAAGTTGACTCTTTTTTAGAATTTTTGTGAAATTGAGCTACGACAAAATTTGGTTAACTTTTTATCAATTAAACTTATTAAACCATCCAGTGGCGTAACGTAGGGAAAGGCGGAATGCGCTTACATCTAATGGCATTTTTAAAGGGGTGGCAACACATTTTGAAGCAACAGATTTAAAAAAAACAAAAACTTTTGTAAATTTTAACCCCTTTCAAGTCATTACCTTTTTTTGACAAAACATTCCACCATAGTCCTTAAATTTTATAAAGAAATATTCTAATCGCTTCCCGCGCTACGCAACTAGACCATCCCCCAAGATCCGCCAACATTCCTCACCATCCCCGACAGGGAATTTCTAGATCCGTTGATGGATAAGCTGCATTTTTAAATTCTGCGACTCAAGCCAAATTTCATCTTTAAAAATATTTTTGTTTTTATATTTAAAAAAATTAAAAGTTTTTAAATAAACAATTATTAGTTATGTTTTAACTTGTTTAATGATAATCAATATTAGTATCGGAAAAAAAACAAAATAAAGATAAAATGAAAAACAAGAAAATGTTTCTCAAAAACATTTGATAAACGTTCGACACGCTGATAATCTCGGCTTCCGTTCATTCAAATGAGATTTTAAAATAAATCAGCCTATCCCATGCTTTAGTTATTTTGAAAGAATAAAAATAAATTTTGTTTGATCAGAAAACATGCAATTATTTATAAGAAATATCTAATAATTAAATAATTAAAAAATATTGCATTTGTTATAAAAGAAGTGCTTGCAAAAAAATTATTTAAAGTTGCTTCTAATTTCAATTCCAGAAAGAACACATGTTTTTTTCAGCCATGATCTGAGTCACTGGGAGTTAATCTTCTCAGACACTGTAATCAGATTTCATGCAAACGCTCAAACACAAGAAATTCTTTCCAAGAAGAGGATTTAAAAAAATAAATGTCACGTAGTTTTAAATTTTACAGTTGAAAATTAATTTGGCGGCACCATTGATGAAACACTCAAGTCGAGTGAGTGAAATATTTTTTTGGATATACACCGAGAGCGTAATTGCAATAATCAATTTGGAACAAAATAAAAGCAGTTGCCTGTTTTTCTTCAAGCATTGCCAAACTTGCAAAGCACTTGAAAAATAAAGAAACAAGTAAGCCTTAAAAAACCATCATCATGTCAGACAAAGAACACACGGCTGGATCCAAATGAAATGCCAATAACAATCAAAAACAATTCACCCAAGCCCACAAAAAAATTCCATTTACTGCAACAAAATAATATTTTCAAAAGTGTCACAGGCTGCAGAGCAATCTAGAAGTCGGCCTAAATGTCGGTGGTCTAAATCTCACTTACACCACCAGCAACAGTAGGAGTGTGGGGAGACTTGCACCATGAACGACTGCCTCAGGTTTTTCAAGAGAAAATAAACAATGATGGGGTGTGCTCACGTTGTCTTTCTTAAGTAAGAATGTCTGGCAGAGGTATAATTTATTTTACTAAACTTAAGTACCATCCAAAAACGACGTTACTTAGAGGGAAGGGAATCTTACAATACTAGCCTTTTCAATATTTTGAAAGAGCTTTTATTAACATAAGCTGGCATTATGACAAGCTGGCAGACAGCAGAAATGTGATTGTTGAGTTTTTCTGTCAGCTCTGTGATACAGGTGTCAATGAATGGCAAGCAGTACGGTATTATAAAATATTGCTGGCCAGTTTTCTACGTGTAAAACTTACGGAAAAACTCTCAGTAAGCCAATGTACACATGTATGCTTAGACAAACAATCATTGTGTAGTAACACAGATGAAAACATGCTAAAAACATTTTATTTTCTTATTAACAAAGAAATTAAATATTTTAATTTTTCAAAGATTTCACAAATGAAACAGCCACAAAATAGTTATTAATGGCAGCCAGCTTTACATATCCATACAAAACACTTTACACATATGCCTTGGCAGGTGACCCTGGATAAACCACAAGTTTCGGTCAAGAAAAAACGCGATGACAGTTAATTTATAATTTACAGTTTATTATTGTTTTTGAAAAAAAAATTGATTTTTTTATTAGTCATCATTAAATATGTTCTTTAATAAAATGTAAAAGGTTGAAAGTTATCTCATTTTTCTTGAATGATTTGAAATTACGTTCATTGTAGAGATTTCCAAGAACGAAATATTTATGAGGATTCTCATGTTGATATTTATTACAAAGCACTAAAAACGTGAAACTCATATAAAAATTTTCCAAATAACAGAAATTGTTTCGTTGAAGTAACAAATAAAAAATTATTTTGCCGGAAACTGTTAGAAATTGCAAAATGAGCTTTGGTGCAATGTCTTCTTATTGTTTAAATTTCAATTCAAAATTCAGTTTGGTGCAATGGTTTTGCATTGTTTAATTTTTATTTGCAAATGTTTTTGTTTATTTTATCAAACTTGAAAAAGATTGTGAAAAATATGATAAAAACTATAAAGAAAACGGAAAAACAATTTTTTTCTAGTTCAAATTTGTTTTTTAAATCCTTGATATAGTAATTTTTGAAGTTTTAGCACAACTTAGTGACGGGAAGCTTTTTTCTGTATTTCCAAGATTTTTTTGCAAACAAATAAAACAAACAATCAAGCAAGCAAGCAGATAGTATGTAAGCAAGTAAGCACGTAAGCAAGTCAGGAAGCAAAGCCAATAGTGAAATTAATAATAGGAAGGAATAAAAAACAAAATTAATTTGCTGAAAGAAATGTCATAATAGTAGCTGATAGAATAAGCCAGAAACCGAAGCAAAGAAAAAACTATCATTGTGAGACACTGTATTAATGCTGACCGATTTCGAGAGCACCATTTCTAATCGTGCTCCATAATGAAATGTTTGAAACCATAAGAGTGCAATTGTTCACAAGGTTCTATCGAAAAGTTTGCTTTGAGTTGTTTCCGTTGTTTGATTTAATAAACAATATTGTAAATGAAATATCATATAATAAAATATTTGCTTATTTAAATTTCTAAATTATTTATTTTTTGAATTTAAAAAAATAAAAACTTGTTAGCAATGTGTAATGAGAATGTTAATAATTAATAACATAAACCACTAACAAATGTTATTTACTACAATTCTAACTTTTTTCAATAGACTAAATAAAAAAACAAACAAATAAAATCTTAATGCAAAGTTGTCATGGAAAAAACCATACTAGAATTGTGATTGACATTCAACCACAAGGGAGTTCAATCGGTTTTTTTTCCAACTTTTGTTTTCTTTCATTATTCTGGATTGTTTGACATTTCCGTTTTTCTGTATTTTTTGATCCACTCTCATTTTTTTGAAGTCCCAATAGATTTAATAAAAAATATGAAGTGAATTGGATCGATTAGTATTCTTATACATTCGTGCTGACTAATTTATAACCAAGAAAAGAAATGATTTTGATATTAATGCAAGCATTACATTCCTTTTTTTCTATTCATTAATTATCCTTTCTCCACTTTCTCCATTTTTGCAACTTTCTCCTATTTTCATGTTCTCTTTTCACAGATGTTAATCCTCAACGTCCCTCAGCTTGTAAGGACTGAATTTAGAGACCAATCTTGCTCTGCGGTTTAATCCATGCACTGTGAGAAAATTTAATTTCTTCAAATGTTCTCACCTGAGAATGGTGTTGATGATGATGTTAATTAATGATCCAGCCGATGAGTTTTTATGAAGTTTTTACACGCACGTGTGAGAGGTTTTAATTTTAAGTTGCCTCGTTGGAAAATGAAAGAAAAAAATCAGTTTGTTTTCTAGACTTTTATTTGTTTTTGCCACATCTTGGTGCATGACAAAATTATTTATGCATTAATATATATATATATATATATATATATATACACATTCAGTCAAAGTCCATGTTTTGAAAGAGTGTAAAAACTGCTCGAAGAAAACACTGAATTAGTTTCATAACATGCCGATGTTCATCCTAACCAGCTTAACATAAACCGTTGATGATCTCTCAACATCGACCATTTATCACTGTTCAAGACGACAAGTAAAGTCATCCAACTCCGCCAAGCCTTCAAATAAATTTAATAAATTATTTATGTTATAAAAAACAATTTGTGATAATTGTGTGTGGGGATGAGTGCTCGATCGTTATCATTTCATCTTTTCAAAAATTTCAATCTGAATATAACCAACAAACAATATCGGTTTGAAATTAAGCAAAGAAACGGTGCAAACGAAATAGTTTAGAAAAGAAAAAGACTGAAACAAAAACTACTTATTAAATTTTAATTCAAAATGCAATAATTTCATTCAATTTTTCAATCATAAACTAGTCATTAACTTTTAAAGGCTTATTTTTAGCTGAAATTCAATAAGTTTTAGGTTTAAATAACTAACCTTTAAATTTTGTGCTAATTTCGTTAAACGTAGAAAATAATTGAGTGAAAGGAAACTACACGTAGACATAGAAAGTAGTGTATAACACTCGGGATTCCAGAATATAGCCAATTTTGCCGGAAACTCAATCCAGGAATTATGGTTTGGTATCCCGGGATTCACTACATTTTATTGGATGTACTATATTTTTATATGATATTTGGGTGTGTTTCTTACAGGACATGCTCACAGCAATCTTAGATAGAAATCAGAACGAAAATTTGTTGGGTGTGTGTTTATTAGTCACAAATATTATTTCCGAATTACATAAGTGTTTAACTGAACCGGTTTTTATTTGCAGTTATTGAAAGCTCTTATTAAGTTTAGTTAAGTGCTTATTATCGTCCAATAAAACTAATACCATTCTTAGTAATATTGCCTGGCAATATCGTAACAATATGGTATTAAAATATGTTATTAATATGTTTTTGGATAAAAAAATCGATATCATCTCTGCACGTCAGTTAGAATAAAATTAGACAAATTGATGGTATTTGACACCAGTTTTACGATGGTAATGAAACCGAAGAAAGTGATGATTTAATGCCAGACAAATGTCAGACAGCATTCAGGAAGATGATCAGTAGCAGTTACATTAAAAACCAAATAACCTTATTTTCAACCCCACATTTGAGGTCCTGGAAACCAAATTTAAAAGAAATGGTAAAACACGTATATCTTTATTTTTAGAATAGAAACTAAATACTAATTTTTACATCTGTGGTATTTACAGTTTTTGAGTAGCAGTTACTTTAAAAAACAAATAACCCTATTTTCCACCCCACATTTGAAGTCTTGGAAACCAAATTTTCAAAAAATGCTTAAAAACGTATTTCAATATTTTTGGAGTAGAAACTAAATACTTATTTTTACTCCTGTAGTATTCACAGTTTTTGAGTAGCAGCTACTTTAAAAACTAAATAACTGAATTTTCCAACCCTCATTTGAGGTCCGGGAAACCGAATTTTTCAAGAAGATCCATATACCAAATTTCAAAATCTCCTCATTTTTGGTTTTCGAGATATGCATTGTTTTAGAAAAAGTTTGTTTTATAGTTTCTTCCCCTCAGGAGCAAAATTTTCAAAATTCACTTCTTAGTGGGTGCTTACGCAATAAAAGTAATATAAGTTCCAATTTTCACGTTCCTAGGATGAGGCGTTTGAGCTCGGTGTTGATTATCATTCAGTCAGTCAGTCAGGAACTAACCTTTTGTTATATGTTTACACTTTTTTAAAATGTTTAAAACATTACTACAAAATGTAAAACTGTAAGCTTTATTATAAACTAACTGGCCAGTGTCGGCCTTGACAGGCATCCTCAGGGTTGTTTACAAAACTATTTCTAGGCTTACCAAACATAATAAAGGCAGTTCGGAGTCCGAGCAATAAATAATTTAAATTGAGACAAAATAAGTTAAAATCAGAATAATAAAACTCAGCCAGCATTTAAGTTAATCAAAAAATACCGAAACTACGTGATTTATCGTGTTTCCATCTGAGCGCAGCAAAATCTGACAAAGTCCAACATCATAGAAAACCCATACTAATATTATACACAATATTAAATTAAAAGTTTTCATCTTCGTTTGTCTTTCCGTCTAACAGTTATATTTTGATTATCATCCAGATGAGTAAACTCATTTGAGATCTGAATGTCTTCCGAAAAAACTGAAGAGCTTTCACCAATCACTATCACATTCTGCAATGATCCCTCCTTTATGATTTCCGATGAAACGCCAGTCGCCGTCACATTTTGTACCAAACCATTCTATACAAACCCTGAAGAGCCATCAGTCACCACCACATTATCCACCAGGCCCTCCTCGACAGTTTCTGACAAACCATTCGTCACCGCCACATTCTGCATCAAATTTTCCTTAAAATTATCTGAGGAAACGTCTGTCATCATCACATCGAGTATCATTTTTTCTTCAACAGTTTTCATTGATCTATCACTTTGTGTGGAGGTTTTCACCATGCATTCTTTCACATTCTTTGAAGAAACATCAGCCAGATTTTGCGCAAAAAACCTCTTTCACAATCTCCAAAGAACCATCAGTGACCGCCATCTTTTTTAGGAATTTTTCTTCAAAAACCTTTAAGAAACTACCAGTTTTCACCACATTTTTTACTAAATCTTCTTCTTCGATCTTTAAAGAACAAACATTTATCATATCATCACAAGCTTTCATGTCTGATAACACACAGTCCGTATTAGAGGTGCCTTCGCTATCTCGATCAGAAAAACAAAAGACAGATGTAATGTCAGAAGAAAGTTGCACAACCAGAGAATCAACCGCAGGTGGACCAACACAAACAAACCCACCATTTTTTCCATCAGTTACATTTTTATTTTTCTCAACATCCATGCAAGCAACATTGAATAGAGACAGTGTACCATTCGAAAAATCTGGATGGCTTACAATCCGCCATAAAATAACGCAAATATAAATTTCTCAACATCAGACTCGAACCCACGACTGTCAGATCGGCAACACCGCCTCGCATCATGCCAACTACCTTACCATATGCGCCACTTCCACCGCCAAAAAACAGCGGTTGTTAAGCGCTTTTGTTGGGGTATGTTGAACATAACACTCGACTATGAAAAGCGACCGAGAGCACCCCGAGCAACGCCGGGTACCCCGCTAGTAATTTAATAAAATACTTAAAATCAGAAATGATGAAAACTATATACTGATATTGCTGATAAAACACACGCAAGTTAAGAAATTACTAAAACCTAAATCCAAATATTAATTTAAACGACATAAAATATTATTCTCAACGCTCGTTTAGCATTCCAAACTACGGCACCATGCAAACACCAACCACTGGCAGGGGACATGCTGATATATTGGCGGATTAAAGTAGGACAAGCTGTTGTATATGTGATGGACGTGTTTCCTTCAATGTATATATTCTGCTATTTTTTCTTTGTTTTTGGTTTCTTCATTGTCAACAGTTGGTTTCTGCAGTGAATATTTAAACAAAATAAATGCGGTTGTTTTTGCTTTTTTCTCTCACGAGCAAGTTTAGAGATGTGTAAGTAATAGAACACAGATATGATTTTTCAATTATTTCAGAATAGAATTAAAAAATAAATTGTAAAAAAACTCGGCTGAAATTTAATTAATTTATATTTAATACTTGAGCATGTTAATGTTAAGTTAGTATCGGAAGTCTTAAATTGCCTAGAGATCACTTATTTGCATGTTTAATAGCAGTGAATCAATCACTATCGAACCACGCAACAGACTTTTATTGTCCATAAAAGATGTCTTCGTAAAAATGACGTTTTTGGCCTTTCTTCCTGAATAACAATTTGCGCCTAGTTTTTTGTCATTGTTTTTTTTTTTGGAGAGAAGAATTTTGGAGGGTTATGTACTTATGTGCCTGTGTCACTAACAGCATCAATAAAAATCAAAAGGTATTCCTGACAACGATTTTCATTTCGATATCGGGAAGAAAAAGCATAAAATAGAAAATGCATGTTACATGGAAATAAACTTGAAATCTAATTTTCATGAATCATATGGATCGGGTTAGCTGGACATGTATCAGGTGTGAATAATTGATTGCGTGTGCATGTGCAGCAAGACAATAATTTTATAATTTTATAACGTTTATTATAGTGGTTTAGAAGACTTTACGCCTATAGACAACCACTTCGAATTAAAAATAATAATAGAATAAAATAAAATAAATGATAATAATAGATAAATAAACTAATAAAAATAAATAATTGCATAAAAAATCAGTATCCATGCCTGGATAGCGCTACTTTAAAAGATGTGGTAGTCTCAGATGCTACAGTGTCATCGTCCAAGTCATTCCATATGTTTACCACTCTAGAACTAAAAAAAGCCTTTTTTAAAGTCTTTTCTTGTTTTTTAAAAAGCTTGAATCTATGTCCCCTAGTGCTTTGAATCGGTGGTTGTTCGAAAAACATTGCTGGTGTTAAATCCTCTTTTCCTGTTATTATCTTGTAGGCTTCGATCAAGTCACCCCTACTTCTCCTTTTCTCTAGAGTTGTTAAGCCGCATTGTTTTAATCTTTCTTCGTAAGGTAACTGGCTTAAATGCTTAATCAACTTTGTAGCCCTCCTTTGTACCTTCTCCAACACTACGATGTCCTTTTTTAAAACAGGGCTCCAAGCTTGTACACAATATTCTAGATGTGGTCTTACCAAACATTTGTATAGTCTGATAATTATTTCCTGGTTTCGACTTATTATTGTTCTCTTGACCAATCCTAAGATCTTATTGGCTCGCTTTGCTGCTTCCGCACACTGTCTTGATGGTTTGCCGCTATTGTGTACTACAACTCCCAGATCTCTTTCCTCTTCAGATGTCTTCAACAATATTCCTCCCATCTCATACTGAAACTCTTGATTTCTCTTACCCATGTGCATCACTGAGCATTTATCTACGTTGAACATCATTTGCCAGTCTAGGGACCATTGGTATATTATTGCAAGATCTTTCCTTAAAATGTCGGCATCCAGCTCACACTCTACTTTCATGGATAACTTTGTGTCATCAGCAAATTTCGAGACCTTTGAACAAGTCGCTAAATCAAGGTCGTTAATGAACAGAACAAATAGTAATGGTCCCAAAACGGATCCTTGCGGTACACCACTTTTTATGCTTTTCCACTCCGAGTATTTCCCTTTAATTCCCACTTTTTGTCTTCTGTCAGCTAGCCATTCTTTGATCCATCCTCGAATATTACCTCCTATTCCAGCCGCTTCTATTTTTCTCATCAACCGTGTATGTGGTACTTTGTCGAAGGCTTTGGCAAAATCCAGATAGACTATGTCTACAGGGGATCCTTTATCTAAGTGGGTATAAATATTTTCAAAACAATCTAGCAAATTTGTTAGACATGATCGCCTTTGTACGAATCCATGTTGGCTGTTTATCAAAATGCTGTGGTGTCTAATGTGATTCATTAATTCGAGCTGAATGATTTTTTCCATGACTTTGCAAATAATACACGTGAGACTTACTGGACGATAGTTACTTGCCTCAGATCTGCTACCTTTTTTAAAGAGTGGTACAATGATTGCATCTTTCCAATCACGAGGAATTTCTCCAGTTTTCAAGGACCTGTTCATTATTTCTGCTAACACATCGCTTATTTCGTGTCTTACTTCTCTTAAAAACATGGGATGTAATGCATCGATACCCGGACTTTTATCTGTTTTTAGGTCCTTTAAGTGTCTTTCAACGTTCTCTTTTGTGATAACCACATCAGTCATTTTCTCGTCTATTTTCCCCTTAAACATGTTCACAGGTTCCGGTATGTTTTCTATGTCTTCTTCAGTAAAAACCGTACAAAAATAATTATTTAACATTTCAGCTACCTCTTCATCGTTTTCAACCACTTCGCCTAACTCATTTTTTAACGGCCCCACTAGGTCTTTTCGTTTTTGCTTACTTCGGACATACGCATAGAAACTTTTGCTGTCATTTTTTATATTATCCGTCAGCTTTTTCTCATAATCAATTATGGCTCTTTTAATGCTTTTTTTTGTCTCATTTCTTTTCTTGACATATTTGTCGCGCAATTGTTGCAGTATTATTTCTTTGCCTGTCTCATTATTACTTGCAGCTGCAATTTCATTTCCATTTCGAAGTGTTTGGAACCTTTTCCATGCTTTGATTTTTGCTCTTCTTATTTTTAAGACTTCCTTTGTTATCCATGGCTGTTTCCTGACAAATTTTTTCTTAATGGGTATGATTTCTTGAATGACCTCCTCCATGCTCTTTTTGAATAACATCCAGCTGTCATTTACATCCACCGATTCAATTTTTCTCATTATATTCATGTCTCTTATTTTGCTTCTTACTTTGTTATAATTTGCTTTAAAAAAATTGTAGCTAATATGAGAATTTATTTTCATGTTACAATCCTGCACTAGAATGAAAAGGCTCTCCTACAGAGATGTTCTCTATAATGTTCTCATCAGAAGTTATTACCAAATCTAATATATTTTTGTTTCTTGTTGGGTTCATGACATGTTGATGTAAAAATTCCCCATTAATACAATCCAAGAATTTATTATCTTGATGTCTTTCTCCTTCCATGTTTATCCAGTTTATATGATAATTGAAATCTCCCATTATCAATACAGATTCCTGGCTAACCCTACCCAATAATTCACACAAACCATTATCCACACTTTCATCTACATTTGGGGGTCTGTAGCAAACACCTATTAGTAAACTGTTTTTAGCTCCATGCTGTATATCACACCAAAGACTTTCTTTAAACTTATCGCTTGATATATCTGTTCTTTCCACTGCCTTTATTTCATTTTTAACATATAAAATTATACCACCTGCACCATGCCCCTTATTATTTTGATTTTGCCTGTCTTTCCTAAACATAGTGTACCCATTAATTGCTAGTTCAATATCTAATATATCTTCCTTTGCCCATGATTCTGTTATACCAATGATGTCAGGTTTTTCTAATTCCACATAAACTTCCAATGCACATCTTTTTTCTTTGCTTACTATACTTCTTACATTGGCATAGAAACATTTCAATATTGTTCTTTTTAGTTTAGTTACACTATTGAAACTCTGCCTATTTATTGCTTTTATTATTGCACCTTCTTGAGCTTTACTATTCTCATATTCCCTGGCACACCCTTCACCTTGTATATCCATTCCCCCGACTGATCATTGTTCTGTTTTTCTTTTGCTTTGAATTTGAATTTTCAATTTGAAATGGCTTTGAAAAGCTACGAATGTAATAACGGCGTTTGAATTCATTGAAATTATTAAAAATATCTGAAAGAATACTTAAATTGTTTCTTTGGATGAAACTTTGAAAAAATTAAAACAACAAAGCACTCAACTGCCCATTGCGGATGTAAATTATTACAGAAAATCATCTTTCGAAAAAGCACTTTATTTATCTCGCAAAAGCCAAACACTGACTTCAAACAGAATTAAAAAAAGTGTTGATGACATTTTAGAGCTAATTATACAACTAAAACATTAGAAGGAAATTTAAAATTTTATAAAGCTAACGTTGGAACAAGCTTTCAAGGCATTTATTTGTATTGGAGGATTATTTATTAAGCATGAACTAAATCACATTGTTGCAGCAACCATGTTAGCAAAAAGTGTCCCAAAAAAGGCAACATCAAATTTTTTTTTCAAAAATTGTAAAAACAATTCTATTCTTATAAGACCGATTAAAATCCCATAAAATAAAAATTTTTGCTGAAAACATGATGGGAGTGAATGTAATGGGAGATGAAAACATTTCATTTTGAAAAATATGTCAAGATGCTAGTTTTGAGCTCTGTCATCCCTGCAGTTTTTCTGAAAAGTGTGTTTTGGTTCCTTCGAATGAGAGGTGTCTGCAGTGAATGTGAAATTTTGTTAACTTTGTATTGTTACGTTTAATAAAAAATTGAAGAAAATTTGATGATTATTTCTTATTTATTGTTTTTTGCATAGTTCCTTTGGTAATGTTAGAGATATTTGAGATATATATGAATACTAACGGTGTCGTGATCCTAGGTGGTGTATGGTGATTTGATATAACTCTGATGTCTGTAAGATGATCTTTATTTAATAATACGTAAACAGGGCAACAATAACACATATATAAAAATATGCTAACAACGATGTATATATATACCCACACACACATATATATTTATATATACAACCATATATGCGCACTACGTTTTTCATTGTATGCTAGCGGGGTATCCGGCGTTGCCCGGGGTTTTTCTAATTCTTGTCTCTCTCGCTCCGTTTCATTCTCCGCTTGCTCTCCCTCTCCCGGTCGCTTTCCCGTTCCTGCTTGCTCTCCCGGTAAATGAACGGGAACGGGAACTTGATCATATATAAGTATTTTTATTAGGTTGTGGATCTACAAGTTAAATCAAGATGACCATGTATAATCAGAAATAATACATTGGACTTAAATGAGTATTTTTTAATTAGATTGGGTTTTTAGTTGTTGTATCAAGATATCCATGCTAAGTATGCATGTTAGCAAAGTATGCGGACTTTTCATCAAAGGACGATTCATCAAGGGACTGTTCATCAAGGACTATTCATCAAGGGACTATTCATCAAGAGACTATTCATCAAAGGACTATTCATCAAGAGGACGGTTCATCATAAGGACTGTTCATCTAAAGACTATTCATCAAGAGGACTATTCATCAAATTTTAAAGCCACTCAGCAACCTTTATCAATATATACCCAAGATGTTTTCAGCGTAAAGTAATTTGATGTATTTTTAAAAGACAGTTCTTCATCTTTGATAAAATAAATTTCAAACATATCAGTAATTTAAAAAAAATAGTGATGGCAACCAGGGTTGTTAAGAGCGGTTCTATTGGCTGACAAGATCGTTGATGACAGCGCCGCAACATTTTTTAGCTGTTCTCAGCGCTATTCACTACCGCAACTTTTATTAAAAAAACAAAATAGGTTTTTATATCAATTAAATGAGTTCCAATGTATTTAGTTTTTATTTGAAGTTTGCATGAAATCTGAGTCTGGTTGATTTATCGACGATCCGGACGAACGTAAGCGTCTCTTTGAAATGACCTTTCCTGACCTCGCTAAGCGAGCGTGTTCGTCTCTTTGAAGTGTGGCAGAAGTGGTATACCGGGTGTTAGTGATGTTTTGAGGTGTATGGTATCTGGCTGTTTGAGTGTGTATATGTTTACAGTTTGTACGAACAGTTGAAAGCAGTTTTTTAAACTTATTATTCAATTGTCTTTTGCTCGTTTGATCTTAAGATCTAGACGTTATTTCTTGTCCAGTTGTTTTATTTAATGTATTTGACGAATAAAATTGTTGTATATTACAACCATGTCTTCTACAAACTTGCTGATTGCTCGAGGCAAAAGTGTCTTTAAAGCGTGGCCTCATGGTGTTAAACGACCGATGCCAGATTTGACATAGCGGGCATGTGTGATGCTTTGACGTGTTTGTGGCCTTTGGTAAATGTGTACATATATGGTTTACGAAAACAGTCGAATTTGGTTTTTCTGGTGCTCTGACCGGGAGCGGAAGCGGGAGATAAGCGGGAAGAGAGAGTGACCGGGAGCGTGAGAGCAAGCGGGGAAGGAAAAGGGAGCGAGAGAGAAAAACGACCAAAAAACCTCTAAAAACCCCGGGCAACGCAAAGTACCTCGCTAGTTCTATTATAAAGAATAAAGTATTTGGATGCAAGCAGAGTAGCACTGTAAACTTGATATAGATTACCCTACATTTTGGTAACATTATTTGGTTGAAAATAACATCTTAAACAATTTTAACTTTTTTGATGAATAGTCCGCTGGATGAATAGACATTAGATGAACAGTCCTTATGATGAACCGTCCTCTGGATGAATAGTCCTTTGGTGAATAGTCCTTTGGTGAATAGTCCTTTGATGAATATTCCCTTGATGAATAGTCCTTGAAGAACAGTCCTTTGATGAATCGTCCTTTGATGAACAGTCCTAGAATCGTTAGCCATTTCACATAACGCGACAGCCAGCAGGGTCAGCTGCAGATATATTTAGTAAGTGCAGGTGTGTAATAAAAGTATTATACGATTTTACGCTGTCAGTCCTAAAGATTATTAGAGATATGAATTGAACTCTATTTTGAGAGTTCGGGTTCTGTTCGGCTTGGTGGTTGCTGCAGTTCGAGTTTAGTTGGGTTCGGTATGTGTTAAGGTTTGATTTTGGAATTTGTTAAAGTTTGAGTTCGGTTAAACAGTAATTATCAGTTTCTGGTTTATTTCGAATGTAATAACATTTTAAAAATTTAAGCATAGGGCTGCTAATAATATTTCAAAAAACAACTATTTCTAATGTTTTCGTTATATAATTATTACAGCATTCCACCAAGTAAGAACCAACTGACAAATCTAAAAAAGACAGTGATGGGCACCAACTACTTCAATTGTAGTTACAACTACATGCCAACTACCTCATGACAGAAGTAGTTATAACTACATGTTAACTACTTTAGAAGAGAGGTAGTTATAACTAGTTTGTTAACTACTACTAAAGTAGTTAACTACTTTCCAACTACTTTTTAACTACTCGTATATTTATAAAACATGTACTGTAAGATATAAAAACACAACAACAAAAAATAAATTTGCATTTAATAATTTTTTTTAAAGAATAATAATGATTGTTAACTAAATACAATAAAAACAAAGTATTTTTAAGCTATTATAAAAAAAACAAAGTATTTTTAAACAAATATAATAAAAACAAAGTATTTTTAAGCAAATATAATAAAAACAAAGTATTTTTAAGCAAATTTTAGAAAAACAAAGTGTTTATTGATACATAAAGGTTGAATGACAAAGTTCAAAATTTGTTAAAACTGGAACGGCTTTTCAGAAAAACCATACGGTCAAATAAAGTGTCACTCATTTTGCACCTTCGAGGTGTCAAAATCATACCAGCCATGATTGGAAGAGTAGAATTGGCTTTTATGAAAGCTCATTCTACAAATGGATAATCCTTCAGTGATTGAACATTCGATGCTTTAGATTATATTTTTAAATTATCTGGCTTTTTAATAATTTTGTTACAGCGCTAAGTCAAAGTAGTTAGACTAGTTATAACTACCAAACTAGATCATAAAAGTAGTTATAACTACATGACAACTACTCAAAAACAAAAGTAGTTATAACTACCATGTAACTACTATAAATGTAGTTATAACTACAGTAGTTACAACTACAGTAGTTAAAGTGCCCATCACTGAAAAAAGAACATAATTCAAAACTCAAAGCTTTATATTACATTTGAAGAAAAAAAAGGATTTCCAGCATGCCTATATTTAATCAAACCTTTCTCTTACTCACACTGAGTTTAAAATTTTAAAACATGTTTTACTAGATTTAGTAGTTGCAAGTATAGTTAATGGAGACTAACTATTGTTTATTGACGGGTTGGGAGACCAAGCGCGCCTATCATTACGCATCTAACTAATGTAGCCTCGAAAAACCTCCTAGCAAGCCTCCACAGAGAAGCAGTGTTGAAATATAGAATTCCAGTTAATGTGTTGCAAACATTCATTTATTACGGAATAGTCGGCTTTTGTTGATTCCGCAGCACTTAAACGAGACATATTCGGTTAGAAACTAACAACGCAATGATCGCTATTTGAAATTGGGCAGCTCGTGGTGATTGAAGAAATCATCTGCGAATCACTGGAGAAAACAAGATCTAGAATATTTTTCCCGCGTGTGGGGACATTGACAAATTGGTGAAGTCCCAGTTCATTAACTAAATCGAGAAAGAGACTATACACACAACAAGATGGGGCAGAAAATAAATTCCAGTTAAAATCTGGAAGGTTAAAATCACCCATCAAGCAGATCGCCGTCTTTTTATGGCATAGAAAACAATGACAATCAACGTTATCCTGGGCATATTCAAGAGCTTTGTTGTTATAGCCTCCATATCTATAGTATCCAATTATTCTCCAAGTAGTTTGTCCAAAAATAACATCAATACAAATCAGTTCAATGTGGGAATACTTTGGGGGAACATCAACCAGTCGATAACCAATGCAATCTCTAAGAAGAATCATGACCCCACCACCTCGAGATAAACGATCTTTTCTTATAATATTGTAACCTGGCGAACAGATCAAAGCATCCGGAATGTCTTTGTGAAGCCATGTTTCAATCAAACAAAACAAATCAGGTTTTTCCAAATGTAGAAACAGAAAAAATTTGTGTAATTTATTTAAACAACTTCTGATATTGGTCAACCTCTACTTTCTTTCAGATCTTTCCAGTTGTCCAGAATTAGTCGAGTTCCAAACCCTCTCATTTCTTAAACATGGCTTAACTATAAATTTCGTTTCTTGTAGGCCAGCACCCGGAACTCTCCAGGCTGACCACGTATATGGAAGATCCATCTATTTATATCTTCTTTACCGCCAATTTCCTCTTTTTTCTTTGCCAACAGTTCTCTGCAAACCCGTCTATCTTCATCCGAGAGATCATTAATAAGTGTGACATCTCTTGTTGTCTCACTTTTTCTCAACTTTGACGCGTTTTCCATTATTATATTCTTAACTGTAAATTTTCTAACTTGATTAGTATTGGTCTAGGCCTTGCAGAACCATCGCGTTTTTCCAGTCTGTAGACATCAATGATCTCTTTTTCTAGCTTTAAACCAGAAATTTCTTCTAACATTTTTAATACATCATTTTTGTCACCAGTTCTAGAAGTGGACTCGGCCTCCTGCATATTGAAGATTATAATGTTATTTCTCCGACGTTGTCTGTCAGTAGCTATATCAAATCTTGCTCCTGTGAACTCCACCGAGAGTTGTACACTTTTCACATCTGTTGACAGTGATTTAACCCCACTTGCAAAAAGCTCTGTCCATTTTTTTCCTGTGTTCTGTGTCTCTTCAATTTTGTTTATCGATTCTTTTCCAAAATTTTCCAAGCTAGTTTTCAGATCATCAATCTTCTTTTTCTGTTCAAGTTATAACTTCCCGTTGTTCTCCAAAATGGACATATATTGTTTCATTTCTTTAAACGACTCTTTAATTTCAATAACTTCAACTGCAAGTGGTCGACTCTCTACAGTAACAAGAAGCCTTTTGAATTTTCTCTTCATTACTTTTCGGGCAGGCCTCGCACAAGTGTAAACCCAAAATATCGTTCAACGATCCCTTCGTTTCACTTCTTGTTCGTCCAACAGGCATGGTTTACGAAACAATTAAAATAATTTTACAGTTTATACGAATATAAACAAATAACGTATTTTGCCATAAATTTCTCTTTGTAATATATAAGTTATTTGATGAAATTAGAAGCGGCCTCGGAGAAGCGGGTGTTGTAAACAAAACAAAAATATCAATCATATAAAAACAATATTTTTCAAAACAACACTTGTATACTAATGTTCTAAAAGGTTAACAAGTAAAGGAAAACGAGTTTTTCAATACTAATTTTGATTTCAAATACACTCGATTTCGAAATATGTTCAAATTAGGTTTTTTAATATATATATATATATATATATATATATATATATATATATATATATATATATATATATATATATATTGTTACGATATCACCAAATCGTATACCGGGCTCAATAGAATGGTTTTGATGTTTTATTGGAAAATAATAAATGAAGCTTTGTTACGGCTAGTTATACCTTCTGGTTTATTAATAATGTCCATAATAGTTATTCGAAGTCCTTTAACGTCTATCAATGGGAAAACCTATTGTAAAAACAGCGATTTTACATTATTACCCCCTTCTTAATTCTGTTCGTCCCGAACAGCATATCGCTTTTAAGAAATGCGACTCGGCCACGAACACCAAAATGCCTTGATCTTTACTCGTGGCTTTGACCGCAATTCGCAAACAACATGGTCAAGTCTCTTGACTGTTTGACACAGTTTCTTCCAGTCCTTCTTTGGCTCATCAACAGAGTCTTTCTTTGGCTCATCGTCGCCATTTTTGCACGGTTCATCACAGCCTTTTTTGCATGCCTCGTCCTGAACATCTTTGCACGGTTTATCGGAATTGTCTGCTTTTTCTTCTTCCTTCACATCCTTTAGATCTTTCTCAAGAAACTCTTCAAAAGGTTTTTCGAAAACACGTTCCATAAATCCAATAAATCCCTTCATCAAACTGTTATTTGATTTTACAATGACTCTTAGTCTATCTGATCTAGAATCTTCTGTGGATTCATCTGATTTAAAACCCTCGGTACCGTTCTCTGTTCTTGTCTCATTTTTTCTAGAGTTTTTGCTTGCTGCATTGCTATTGTTGTTTCGGAAAAGTTCACCGCCGTCATGTTTGTTTTCTTCCAAGCTACAATCGAACGTTTTCTTTTCACATTCCAACTCGGCTCTTTCGTCGGTGTCAACTTTCGTATCGTCCAGCGGATCTTTCTTCAAATTATCGTCATCGTCTCTCAAATCAGTGTCTTCTTTTCTTGTCAAGTTAACTTTGACGTAATTTTCCATTGGAGTTTCGTCCGTTTCTAAATCCTCGGTTGCTTCATCCGAGTCAGATTCTTCACTAAAATCTGACCCTGAATATTCGGTGACGTCGTCTGTTATGGAGGCTTCCGTTTCAGAACCGTCGCTGTATGGGTGAAAGCCATAGTTGTTATTGCCATTATTATAATCATCATCGTCACTTTCATCCTCATCGTTTTGCATTTCGTTTTCAACATTCTTCTCATCTTCTTTAGTTTGGTTTTTGACGTCCAAACCGACTGTATCACTGTCACCATCTTTGCATGGTTCATCTTGAGCATCTTTGCAAGGTTTCTTATCATGACCGTCTTTGACAGGCTCATCATCATGACCCACCTGACTTGTGCAGTCTGTACGGCCGTCATCCGTCACATGTTCTGAGACACAGCTGGTGGACTCCAGTTCAAATTGGGTTTCGCCGCAGCAACCCACATCACCAGCAGCCCGCTCGTCCAGAACCGTGTCCACCACTGCCTCAGCCAACCCTGCGACCAAACTCTCAACAGTTGTACCGACTGCTGCTACTTTGTTTCCGTGGCCAAGAATCATTCCTTCTCCTGTCTTCTTCTGTGCTGCCATGTTTTCTTTCGCTCGTTGTCTTTCTTCCTCCAGCAATTTGTTTTTTAATTTCCTTCGCTTGACCACAGCTTCCTCGTCAATGTCGAATAGATATTCGTCGTCGTCAGGCCCATAGCCCTCATTCACTAACGCGGCTAAGAGGCGTTCCATAAGTTCGTCCTTTTTACCTGTATCGCTCAGGCCACGTTTCTCCAGCTCGTCTTTCATTTCACTCGCCCAAAGCTCATCCAATGATTTCAAAACCATTCTTGTATCCCAATTCTGACACCAATGTTACGATATCACCAAATCGTATACCGGGCTCAATAGAATGGTTTTGATGTTTTATTGGAAAATAATAAATGAAGCTTTGTTACGGCTAGTTATACCTTCTGGTTTATTAATAATGTCCATAATAGTTATTCGAAGTCCTTTAACGTCTATCAATGGGAAAACCTATTGTAAAAACAGCGATTTTACATTAATATATATATATTAAGATAACGTCCAACTTTCCACTCTTCCAAACAAAGGTTTAGTACAAAAACCTTCAATATGTACACCTAAAAATTATTTTCAACTTTTCAGTACATTTGATCGTTTAAACAAACAACCAGCGGCTTAACAACTAAACCGCTAAAAAATAAAAGAAAGTAAACTAAAAAAAAATCTTGCAAGATATTGAATAAAGCCCTGTGGATAAAAACGGACCTGGCCGAGACGAAATTATTGTCAAGCCAAATTATTTTAAATTTGTGAACAATGACGGAGATTAAATCAGCACAGGCCGGGTTGAGTCGGGTCTAGAGCTTTATGCTTATTAAACGGACCGAGTTTCCAAAGGGCCGAGCGACGAAAAATTGGCCCGTGCAAGAATCTAAAATTGAAGCATTAACATATTTACGTTTGTGTTTTATATCAGTCATCAATAATTAATTTACATTATTTTTGTCGGGATTTTACTAGTTTGATCCTAATTGGAAAGTGATATCAAACATTATATGGAACAAACCGAAATTAGGTTTCGACCCGAAGTTTATATATTCGGAAATACTTAGACTTCGGCCTAAAAACGCCGAAGACGAATACTGCCAAATAGTAAAGTAATAATGTCCTATAAATCAGTTTTTTTACATCACAACTGGTTTATGTTACTTAGCATAATAAAGAAACAAAAAGATGCCATTGTTGTTCAAATGACAAGTTGATATCCTGTCCAGGACAGGCTGTATTGTGTACCCACAGAAACTGTGAACGCCTGGTTACAAGGTTTTATACGTCTGATCAGTTGATAACGGAAAATTGTTAGTAAAAAACAATAAAATTCAATTATTAGATTTCTAAAGTTTGAAAGTATTTATTTATTCCTAATATTTTTTATAAGTTAAAATATTATAACAACTGTAAACCCTTACAAAACCTGTAATTACCAATTTAAAATTCACACAAACTTTTTTATAACCTTCTTGAAAGGATGTTTTTTTTAGTATTTTTTAAGTGCATCTTTTGTCTACCCTCTCTATTATCTAAAGTGTTTCAAAAATTTTCTTCGATTCAGCCCGCTCAAATCACATCAAATTGGTGATGAGGCGTGTCAAATCGAGTCCGCAACTAGAAGAGTTCAATATCATCAATCATTCCATGGAACTCTGTCTCTTGACGACCGGATAAAATTGCTCATTAATACAAAATTCTTTTTGTGCTTCGTAATTGTATAACTGAATATATATATATATATATATACATATATATAAATATATATATATATATATACATATATATAAATATATATATATATATATATATATTGATTCGTACCCATTCATAGTCGAGTGTTGTGTTCAACATACCCCAACAAAAGCGCTTAACAACCACTGTTTTTTGACGGTGGAAGTAGCGCAGATGGTAAGGTAGTTGGCATGATGCGAGGCGGTGTTGCCGATCCGACAGTCGTGGGTTCGAGTCTGAAGTTGAGACATGTATATTTGCGTTATTTCGTGGTGGATTGTAC
>OZ022241.1:16455840-16458340 GCA_963978895.1 Erpobdella octoculata | reverse complement strand
AACAAATTTCATCTTTTATAACAACGTATTTTCAAAATTTTTTCACATCCTGAATGTTATTTTTATTGGATGTATTTATTAATTTTTATGTTTTTTCTATAATTATTATTCAAAAAACCCCTTATTTCAATTAATTTTTCTAAAAAAACCTAATTCAAATTGTTTCAAAAAAACAATTTACATAATTCTTTAAACTTCAAGACACTGTACTAAACTCAACTTTTTTTTCAAATTTCAAAAACAAATTTATTAAAATAAAATACTTAAATTAATTAAATAATCAAATAATACTTTGGCATAACATTGTTATTACATACTTTTATTTAACTTCCAATCTCTGTTTGCTGCTTTTTCTGTACGCAAGTCTAGATAATAAAATTTTACCAGCTTTTGACTAGCAAAAATAATCATAATAATAATAATAATAATATTTATAATAATATTAATATTTATAATAATAATAATAGTATAAGCAATAATAAAATGAATATTGTTAATGTTGTTAATAACAATATAACATAATAATAATAGCTGTACTAACAATAATTGTAGCAACAGCAATAATATAATGTTAATAATAATAAGTTGAAATAATGATTATTCAACTGAATATAACACATTGTGCTTACAAAAAAATATTTTACAAAAACTTCACTATTTTAAACAAAAGAAAGTTGATGTTTTTACGAGCCAATTTGCAACAAATTAAAATTTAAACTTCTCTGCGTTACATTTATTGTTCTGTTCCAGTTAAAAACTAAGCAAATAAATATTTATTCACAATAATTTGTAAATCTAGAAATGATATTATGCGGTTTAAGTAAATTGGAAGTGTGGCATGCAAAACCACTCTAAAAGTAACTTTCGATGTCTAAAACCACTTATAGAAATTAACACTTGTGCACAAAGCATTTGAAACTCCACACACAGCAATAAATTAGGTTTCTTGTTAATTTTCACTGCAAAACTTAAACAAAATTATGAAAAAAAATATCAATGAAAAATAATTGTTTTTCAAAATCTTAGTTATTTGTTAAATGATTTTGTTTTAATAGTTAATTAATAACTATTTTTATAATATTTTAGATTTTAATCATTTCCACTGCCTATTTTTTACTAAAATATCAACAAATAACAATTCAATAATACCATAACTTGTTTATAAATAAATAGATGACTCACTGTTTAAAATTTAAGTTTTATAATAAGTTAATATGTTTTAAAATGATTGTAAATTTTCCAAAATCGAAATTTTACCTTCAAGGAAAATTATAGTTGTTTGCTTACAATTTGAAATAATTTTCTTGCTAAACAAATAAATAAATATTATTTCAAAATTGAATTAAATACAATTTCTTAATGTCACAAGATGTTGTGTGGCGAAGTTAATCCACAGTGACTTTTATACGCGTTTAATAGAGAGACTCCTGGTGTGCAAGATGATCTCTCTTTTTCTCCGGTCTCTCACCTCTCTATTTTCATCTCTCTCTTTCTCTACTATTTTGTTCTATTTTGTTCTTTTTTCTTTGCTTCATATTTTTTATTACTTAGATTTCTTGCCATCAATCAAACAGTCCTAATGAGTTTTCATAAAATCTTAAACAAAAAAAATTGTTACAAGAGATTTCATTGATATAAACTCGGGAATACTTCAAAACATTAAAATGCAATTAGCTAACAAAAAATAATTAAAAAACGGCTACTAAAATGCCAACAAAACTTGATTTTTGTTACATTTTTATGAAATACAAAATTTCTATTTTATTATTTTTTTCCATCTGTAGCCATCCATTAGAAATGTTGATTGATCGTTTTAAAAACATCTATTTTTTTAATTTGTTAGCAAAACATTGCTTGTTTCAATCAATAATATTTAACGGTTTTTTGGAATCAGTTGTTATTATTTTATTGTTTTTTGGTAGATATTTATTTAAGAACTGTGATCAATTTTATAGCGTACATGTTTTTTTTTCAAAAATTAAAGTTAATTAATTCTGCCATATTTTGGTAGTTACTCAAATAACATTTAATCATATATTTTCCTGTTTTAAAAATTTCAGTCAATAACAAAATCTTATGTTTAGAGCAGTTTAACTGAAATTACTTAATTTAAACAAATTAATATCTAAAATAATTTATCTATAAGAACTAACTAAAACAAGTTATTTGTTGCAATTTAATCAATTGCGCATTTTCTGAAACTTTTTTTTCAGTCACGTAGCTAGGGGCTTGGCGCCCCGGACAAAATCTAAGAAATGTGCCCCTAGAAATTCCAATCTGTCAACTTTTTTTTTAATAAGAGCTGAAGGCCAGGGGAGGGTTAGTCAGTTAGTACTTCAACCATTTTTTTATAACTGTCACGCCCGTGTTTGAAAAACAGCGTGCATGCTGACCCACATTGTACTATTGCTACGTGGCGCATGTTTTTATTTTAAGTGCGTACAGCGGTGCCCAATAGATTTGAATATAATTGGAACTCCTACTATCAAAGAGAACGTTA